>JAQGAS010000026.1:0-158696 GCA_034686365.1 Pachymerium ferrugineum
ATATTATAATTTTTAAATAAATATTATAATTTTTAAATAAATATTATAATTTTTAAATAAATATTATAATTTTTAAATAAATATTATAATTTTTAAAATTATATTTCTATATTTATTTCTATCTCCCTCCTTCCATGATGTCACGAAGGCGACGTCATGCGTATTATACATTACGGTATACGGAAATCTAATTTCCTGTACCGTTCCACATCCCTCAGAACAAAACGACCTAGTCCCGAGGTCACTTACTCATGAGACCACCCTTAAAAATGTAAAAACATTTCTAGGGAAGTGTAAACCTTGCTCTAAGCTTATACTAAATAATCGTTGTCAGTACTAAATGAAAGCACAAGATAAAATTTTAAGCGTTACAAATGAATTGTACGGATGCATTAATTTGTTTTAATGCTATGCTAAATGTTAAGTTTAGTTTTCTACGATAATGCACCATTAAAATTAATATCGTTATTTACACTATTTCTTATTCGCTAATCCTGCCCTCTGAGCACCATAGAGTTAAAGTTATCCATCACTTCATGATTGCAATGCTGCTTCTTTAATCAAGGCTTAAGCTTAGGATTTTTAAGACCTAAATAGTCTTCTCTTCCTTAAACGTTATTCATTTTTATACACGTATATTAAATTAATCATTTACTGTTATTGGAGACAGAGTAAATATCCAATTATTTTGCTAATACATTTCTTTCCAGAAGGTTCTACCAGCTGTTTCTAATCTCAAGTGGACAATTTAACGAGATTAGCTGTAATAACTACTTCAGATTATGATGTATAATCGTTGTAACCTAGAGGTAATCATTTCCCTTAAAATAATTAAGTTAAATGTATGCGTTTTTATTATTCCTAATCCCAAGTACAGTTTAAGTTATGTTTATTTCATGAGAATATGTTATATTTAATTGAATGCAAGAAGAGTCATTCAAAGACAGTATAAATAACTCCTTCTCTCAAATAATTGTGACACATTCCCTACATGGAGTGCGAAATTGATTTTTCGTTATAATTATATTTTCTTGCAAACTATGAAAATGTTTTTCATTCGTTTCCATTACCCATTTGCATGTGTAATGAAGGTAAAAAAAATTGAAATCGACAGTTTTGTAATATTCAAAAGTTTGAAAAATTAAATATTGATCTTTGAATTAGTATGAACTATTACATTTTATGTTGCATGTTTACATTGCAAGATCACCTTGATCAATGAAGTACTGTTTGAATAATATATTTTCAAATTTCCCTTAAAACATTAATTTTCAACACAATTGATGCAATCAGATTTTAGTGCACAGTGAATGAGTTTTTGGATAAGTATTCAACAACAAAAAAATCTGTCTAACTTATTCCCCAAAGACTAGTTCAGAATCTTCTATCATACATCGTAAGAAGATTTATCACTGGCCCAATCTGCTAATAAGTCTGCAAAATCTAATGTCTGCTAGTAATTCAAACCTTTTGGTTCCTCCCAAAAAGATTGTATAGAAGTTTCCGCAGTTCGTAATCATTCGTTACAGCTTTAATGCCATTATTCAATGTATTTTGTCCATCCCTAAATCGCCGATCGTTGCCTCTGATACATCATCCTTTCGGGAGAGCGTCCTTTTCCACGGTGTTGTATAACCACGATGTTGTATAACCGTGCCCCTTTCTGTCCTCCGTATGCTCGTACTACAAGTTGGGTGCCATGAAAACGTCGTGTAACAGCAAATATTTGCAGTTTCAGTAGTTTATTCATCCTTCCTTGTCTCCGGCTGATTCCTATTTACGTAAAAAAAAACAATATTTAATTTTATTAACCAAACCACAAGTAGATTTTCGTTAGGGATTTTGTGGAAATTCAAAACTCCACAAAGACAAAGAAAGAATAAAAATTAATAACCATTTACAATTATTTTCGGATGTGAAATAAGCTCTTATTTCATGAAATAATAGTTAAACTTTCATAAGAAATGAGCACAGTTCATCTTACCACTTATAATTACTATACATTACTATGTCACACTCAATCGTAAGTTTTACCGTCTCAATCCTCAGTTTCCCACAAAAACGGTTGAAGAGAGCCCGCCAGCTTAAAAATCTTTTGCTATGTTGCCGATACAAATATTGCCGATACTAATTCCTCACGAAAATCTTTTCGGAAACTCTGTCCTGAATGTTTACTCCACGTTTTCATGTTTACTCCATGTTTTCACTTCATTTAAGCGGCAAATTCAATTTGAGAATGCAAGAAGTTCTTAATAACCGAAATTTTGTTCTTGCCACAGCATTTTAACGGTTAAATCGCTTAAAATCCTATTCTAAACCTGTTTCTGGGTTCTACAAGTGCTCTTTGGGGTATTTATCATCGAATTTGTATTCCCTGTCGTATTTAAATAAGGTTTCCTACCTCCCGGGTGAGGATTACAACTACTTCCTTGCGCGACTCCTCCTTCTTTAAGGCTGAGTTCCGGATGACGTCACAAACTATCAAAAGCAGAACTGCCAAATAATTAGATATGATGTCATGGCCGTTAATTCAAAAACCGACCGGAGGAAGTGAATCGAATCTGGTTTGTTTTATTTTCAACACTAATCGAGAAAATTAAACTGTTAAAATTACCAATTGGGGTTGGTACTTTTTCTATGTGCACTAACATAGACACTGATGGAAGTGTTAAGGTTAGTAAAAATGAAATTACAAGAGAAAAATATTCAAAAAGATATAATTCATACAATAAGTAAACAACAACTAGATTAATAAGAAACGGGCTATCAGATATTAGACATTTTATTTTGCACGACTATTGACTACATTGGTTGCTAAAGCGCTTCCGTAAATACGCATAATCAAATACAATTACATATTACTTAATAATTCTCGTTGATACTGGTTTGAAATAAGTTTTTCAATCATTTCTTCATTTTGAAGTTTGTCTAATTCACTTATTGCTGTGTCCTTCAAAGGTGGGAGCATAGGTTCTTTTGACTGCCGATTGAAAGTAATATCCACCTGTGCATTAGGTTTGATGTATCTACAAGATAAAACATCAACAATTTAAAGAAAAAGCATTAATTGGCAGTACGTTTTATGGCACATTCTATGACGAGGAATAAAATTGTAACCTTGCAGGCTTCTGAGCAAGTTTTCTCAATTCTTGTTTTCTAAGGTTAAGTCCAGTGTTTTTCACCATTACTAAATCCCGTGGTTCCATCATTACACTCAATAGAATTTTGCTTAAAGACTTATCTTATGTAGCGCAGTTATCTAGATGATAGCTCACAGGTGTCTTTCAATGTTATTCCTGTTGCCATAGCAATTTTATTGACAGTGCAGTGACGGATAGGAATGTGCAGACAGTAATGTTAGTTGTGTTCGTATCTAATAGTAAGTAAACTTAAGAGAAAAATTAAGTGCATTAGTTTGTTTAAATCCAAAGCCAGAATGCAAACAGAATCAAACAGTTGAGAAAACGGTGGAGATTTTTTACTTCAGTTTCATAAAATTAATACATTAGTGTTAGACTGTAGGATTAATACATTAAATTAGAAAATGACTAAAATCCTAAGAAACTTTTAGTACTTCTTCTTCTATTTACCTTTCCATTTCTCATATGGACAATGTCTCCATCTTTTATTACATTTTCAATCAAGTGATCATGCGCCCCTAATTGATAAATGAGATGTTCCCATCTACGTAAATAAGTTTTAAAAAAAAAAACCTTTAATCAATGTTCTTGACTCTAATAAATAAGCATACTTGGAAGCATTTATTATAACCATGTCTCCGTGTTTTCCAACTTCCAACGATCCATAGTCATTAGATTTCTTAAGGGAAGCAGCAGCATTAATTGTAGCAGCAGCTAAGGCTTCTTCCATTGACATGTTGAATATAATAGTAGCCAAATACATAGTAATTGGCTAAAAAAAATAAAAATATAAATAAAAAGGAGCAAAAATTTACGACAGTGATAACCTCCATTTACCATTGACAGGCAAAAACAATTCGGATTGAAATCTGTTCCAAGAGCAACAGCAACCCCAGCATTTATTAGTTCCCTCGCTGGAGGTGGTTTTAGCTTCAAAAGAAACGCTGTTGTGGGAAGAAGAACTGCAACACAATTATGCTCAGCCATTTTCTTTATTCCTGCAGCTGAAACTTCTTCCAGATGCGATATGGCAACAGCATTTAATGAAGCTCCCATCTAAAACAATTGAATTGTATTAAACTTGTGTATACATGCTAAGAACTTTTTGTTACCTCTGCAGCTCCCATTGCACTAAGTTCATCACCGTGAAAATTTATATGTAACCCCAAGTCTTTTCCAGCTGTTAGTATTAATTCACTTTGTTTCAAATCAAAGACTCCTTTCTCACAAAACACGTCAATGTTATCGACAGATTTGTTAATACTCTTTAAATATTCAATAGCAGGGATTTGTTCTTCTATCACTTTTTTGGTTGCCTCTTCTGAAGTAAACCCTCTATAAAATGCTAGGTTATCAATACCGTTTCTGTGTAATGCTAATTCGTTTGCTCACTTTGGAATTGAATGCGCTCCTAAATGTGTAATGGACAAATCAATGGGCAACTCCTTAGCTCTATTCAAAACTATTATTAATTTAGTTTCGTGTTCAGCGTCCAAACCGTAACCACTTTTAACTTCAGCTAAAGTCGTACCGCACGATAGCATTCTTAAAAGCCTCTCTTTCAGCGATTCGTACAGTTCATCTTCTGACGCTCGTTTAGTCGCTGCAACCGTGAAACCGATTCCACCTCCAGCTTCATGTATTTCCATGTAGGAAGCACCTGCAAGCTAATGTTTTGATCTGACAAACGTTCTGATAAACGATTAGACGTAAATCATTACCTTCATAGCAAACTCATGAACCCTATCCCCAGCCCAAACCGGGTGAGTGTGAGCATCTATTAATCCTAACCACAAAAAGTACAAATTTATATACTTACAAATTCATTATTCAGTCTTACCTGGAATAATGCATTTTCCAGTTGCATTAATTACTTTATCATAAGTTGCATTTTTTTGTTGATGACTAACTTCTGAATCGTAACCAACAGCGACAATATCGCCGTCCCTGAAAATAGTTATCAGATAAAATTCGTTGTATTTTAAAAATCCGTCTCTAACACGGTAAATAAGGCAAAAATATTCTAGGCAATATGAAACTTCTTATCACTCACTGTCCAATTACTATACTGCAGCCATCGCCATCCAAACTTCTACGCAAAATTGCAATGGTCTTCATTTCCTTTCCTTTTAAACATCTCTCTCCTTTAGATGTTACTTGAACAATTTGCTCGGCTGAATGGACAAGTAATTTGTACGTATTCATGACTCAGCAGAGTTTAAAAGTGCACTGTTTGACTTCTAACCACCGAACTGAAAGTAAATCTTACTGACCTATAAACCCATAATTTGAAATTGAAACTATGATAATGCACATCCCAGCGGCAATCAAGAGAATTAATTTTTTTTCTTTAAAATTACTCTTTTAATCAATTACAAATATACAACTAGATAATTATATTTTTATACAGTGTTCTATCTACAGTTTTAAAATTAAAAAATAAAGTGTTAAAAAAATTCCTCACTAATTGTCACTGAACACATTTGGCTTTCTTTAAATTAATAAGTTGTCCGATGAAAATAATGTAAATGAAATAGTAAAAAAAAAGTTATGAATTTGAAATATTTGGAGTCATAGAAAATTATATAATCTAGTTTAAAGGCACTCGTGTACCTGCACTTTAGATAAACAAACTTTACATTTAACATAACAGCACCAAACATATTTACACCGACACCTTTCCTTCTGCTCAACCATAAACGAGCGGTAACCCCGGCCGCAACACATTGAATCACAACCGTCATGGTCTTCAGACGTTGCATTACAACGCCTAAAATGATAAGCGGGTGTATAAAAATCTGCACTCTTACTCGAAGTAAAGAGTAACTCAAAGAGAAAAGATATTTAAAAGTGAAATTACACTAACCGGCCTTTAGTTCCAACTGATCCAAACTTAGGGTCTCTGGAGCAGTAATCAGGAGATTTAGTTATATACACTAAATCTTGGTCTTGAATTTTCCCTCTGTAAACAGAAGCTGGCATCAAATGCAGTCGCGTTGCAGGTTTCTTGTTGACCACTTCAATAGCAACAGCGTAACTCTTCTTCAACCTCACTGAAATATCATTCATTTTTGAGAGAGCCCTCCAACATGTGCGAATATTGCAAGATCCAGAGACACCGTGACATTTACATTGAGTTTGTAAATTATCGTGTAAAATCTATCAAATAAATTGAAATGTAGAAAGAATAAAAAATATTCACTAAAACCGTTTTTTACCTGTCGTCCGACTTGGTTGTTATGCTTATTTACTGTCGCTCGAACTGTCCCCCTTTTCTTCTTTCCTCTCCACGGAGCATCAGTGAAAGATTTACTGATTCGCAATCCGTATTTAATATTGTCCCCACATCCACCCCATTTGAAATCACCATAGGGAGGTTCTAGGGGAATAGATGCACAGCCACAAGAATTGAGAAATCCAGAACTACACGCATGCGCGATTGTGTAGGCAATGGCAGCTGATGAGAGTGCAGTGACGAAAGCTTGTTCACGGGTATCTGTGAAGAAATTAACAAGACATTGAGAGAGATGCTATAAAAAGACTGGTTTTTTCTCACCTGTTGTCAAATCTGGTGTGAATCTTGGCGCTGTGTTGATTGATGAACAATTCCAACGACGATCAGAAAAAGTTTGTTGACATGTTTGAATAGCTGTAGAAGCAGCTAATATGATGTGGGGCATTACTTCAATGTGCCGTCTGCAAAATTTTGCTTGACCCGAGACTAATTCAGCATATCGTCTTGCTCTTGAACAATGGGACGTTACGTTCCACGATAAATTAGTTTGACTTAGAGCTCTAGATTTTTAAAGAATAAACGTATTTATATAATTAGGTCAAAACAGTATTTTCTTTTCTCTTTGCAAACAAAAACAGCAGCAGTCGACCCTTTTCCTTTCGCTTCTTGCTTCTTCTTTTCCCCCATCTAATGTCAAACAAACTGACGAATTGCTGCCAAATTCCTCACCTGAGAATTCCCCTTCTCGTGCCACGATAATGATACCCCTACAGCAGGCCAAACTTTTACGACTCGACCTTAAATTAGGGCCCCACCCCGAGAAAACAACCTTCATACAACTTTTCCCTTTATTCTGGACAACTTAATTTCAACTTTTTTTTATCCCTCTTTTGCTAAATACTTTTGGTAATAATCACTAGTCAAAAATCTCACACCTTCAGGGAAGAAAAAACTAGGTTTCTAAAACCTTTTACAACTCAAATTCCCATTAAGTTTTAATTAATAAAGCAAAGTCATAAGTCGTGACATGAGTTGAAAGCATTTTTGACACCAGGGTCACCTTTTACGACTCAAATGGAACATAAAAGAAAAGCTAGCATGCAAATGGTTCTTTTATAGTCTTACTATGCGTAATTGCAGGTGTAATGGCAATTTTAAAATATGCCGGCTGAGAATATTTATGGACACCTAAAAATCCAACATCACAAACCCAATTTCAAATCATTTTTTACAACCAATTAATTACTCTACACGCACTTAAAGAGACTCCACGTCCAAAAAATTTGCAAATAATACACTCACACTTATTACTCAATCACTTTCCTACATTTTCTCATTTAAAATTCCATTTCCGAGTTGGACACGCTTTTGCAGTTCACGTTGTCGTTCCTTCGACTGCTTACATATTGAAGTGTGTTTGATGTGGATATCTAGCCTTAATATTGGTTTTCTGTAACGTTCCCAGACAACTTTTTTTCAACTTTCCATCAGAATGCAATCCATTAATGTCATCTATCATTGTGTAGACTCCAATAAATTCAACTAATGAACCAAACTTAATTGGAATGGATTGCCACCATACATCAGTCCCATAATTCAATGACATCAATTGACTTATCACTTTTTTTTTTCAAACCTTGTTTTCATCATTGTTACCAAATTTCAATATTGAAGTGGGAACTTTAAAAACTTTTTTGTCTCGAGCAACGTTCCTTCAAATATAATTTGACAAATACAAAAAAACGATAAAAAAATTTGACGATAATAATTGCATATTTAAGCGTAACATCAAACAAGTAATACTCTATAATTAGTGGTTTAAGTACAGGTTTTACGCGTCTAAACGCGTCTTCAGATGATTAAGAGAGTCCCTCCGCGCCTGTGACAACCCAACTTTAATAAAACCCACGCTCTCTAACACCATTATTTTACCTTTATTAAGACACCCACGTTGAAAAAATTTCAGACATACTCCCAGTATCAAAAATACTGCTTCAATACTCAGACAATTCAATCATGCTTACTCTATCGAAATACAGCAGACGACACTTGGACACGTGCCATCTGGTGACGGTTGTGCCAAACAATCAAGATTAATTTCGCGGCATAATTTAATTGAGAAATAAAAAATTTACTTACAGCCATTTGATTGCATCAGCAGAGCAAGAGATGAAGACCAAGAACAGCACAAATCGTACCGACTCCATCGTTTATGTGTGACAAACAAGTAAAAGGGGGCTCCTTCCCCGGGGATAGCCGCGAGACAAAGTTCATGGCACCAACTCATACTGGTCGGTCACCTTATGACGTAGAGCTGTACTACTGACTGCAGTAGTATTCTAGCTGCAGCGGCAAAATTGGATAGTTTACATACGAATGAGCAAAAAGCAGGCATTGATCAATGCGAGAATCATGTTTAGCGAGATTAAAACCAAAAGATTTTAAGTTATGCAGTTGTTGGCGAGTTTCAACTCGTCCCGTTGTAGCCCTAGGGTATAATTTTGGACACAAATCATTTTCCCGCGTGCCCTTTATTACTCTGTCACGAGTAATGAAAGAATTAAGAATTTTTAAAGGAGACGGAATCAGCGAATTCCAATCACCATTATTTGTTGTTTCGGTTACTACTCAAATGTTTCTCTGATAGTCTGGTTGTTGTGGAGAACTAAGTTCTTACATCAATATTTGTTATTACCAAATGTTAGCTGATTGTATTTTTCAAATTGACATCTTAGCGAAAAATATTTAACGCCGAAACACCATAAAATGAATATAATAAACGACATTTGTTACGAATAAATACCGTACCGTACACTACTGACAGCAGTGTACATTTAATTCTCTGCCAATAGATTACATCGTGTGGCACAAAATATATTTGAATTATAAGAGAAAGTTTCATTTTAAAATAGAATTTCATGTATAAGTAAAGTCTTCAGAATATATAAATTATATCAGAAATCTTTACCTCTGACTTAACTTAATTGACAAACAATATTAAATTTTCTATACACTCTTTCCAGAGACAAAAATTAATACCATAAATTATCACAGCTAAAGATGTTACCCAAAACTAAAAATGAAAAACACCAATTTCAATTTCCAAATTACTCCCAAAAATATAACCTAATTTAATTGAATAAAAATCACAAATTAAATCTCATCTTCTCTCATCTAAATCAGATAAAAATACACTACTCTCCAATTTTGTTTCATCCTTTATCACATCTTCATCAGAATTAGTTTGTGAACTGGCAGTGCCCCGTGAACTTCCATTTCCCCACAACTCCATGCCTACTGAAAATGATCTCGTTTCATCGCAAGAACTAGGAGATCCTTTCGATTCGATTTGGACCAAATGCATAGCATGTCCGCGAGCTAAATTCGGTTCACTGCCACTGTGAAGGGCAACTGCTCGTCTGAGGCTCGGACTCCTGCTCGGCCTGAGGGTATCGTTGGGTGACGTCACCCGTAGTTCGTCTAATCCTTTGTCTAAGGAACAACTCAAAACAGTTCCGTTTGGTAATTCGTCTTCTCCAGCTCTCATATGGAAAGGTTTGACTCTATGATGCGTTGATGGAGGCGTTTTAAGCAGTGGATAGTAAGCACTAGGTGCTACTTCGGTACTTCCTGATAGTAATGACATTTTATGTTCTAAATTAGAACTGCTGGAGGGAATTGAACGACTGTCACTAAAGGAATTCAGACTGGCAGATTGTCGTTCCCTATTACGAATAATAAATTGATTACCACATTCAGAATCTCAAGGTTAGACATAATTACAAAGGAATCCCCAAATCCATTTCAATGAATGCGTGAAGATTAGGTAATGTCGTACGTAAATCAGGCGTTGTTAGGCCACAATAATAACGTAGCTGACAAGTGCATACTAATAAGTTTTTCAAGTTATAGACAGTTAAAAAAATCGTCACATACCTGTGCTATGTTCTTATTTAATAAATATACCCCGTAATTGAACTGAAGTTTATCTTTTCCTTTTCCATATAACGGAAACCTAAAATTATTTTCAATATTTAGTTTCAATCGGGTAACATGTTTGTAATATTTTCTCACTCTCTATCTTTATCTGGAATTTTATCCACAATGTTATCAATTATTTTTGATCTAGAACCCAAATGACGGACTTGATACCGTAAAGGAACATCCAAAAATTGAGCCACCATTATTACTAAATGCGTAACGTAACCTAAAGCTACAGCGATTCGTGTATCATCGTGCCCTGAATTAAATGTTTTACTTAGTTTACATTCAAATATTCCAAATTTAAAGTCGCATACCCACGAAATCTTCGGAATTTGGCAAATGAACTTTACATATTCCGTATCCTGAACTGGGAATCTGAAAAACCGGACAAATTTTAAAAAATAACTGCAATAAAAATAATTCCAGCTACACTAAATGATCACTTTTTTGCGGCTATAAACTAAATTACCTTATCTACCGTTTGGGATAAACAAGAAACCTTTGATGCTTGATTTTTACTACACTCTACAGAGGATGATGCGTCAATCTACAATTAATTAGCATGCAAAAGCCGTGCAGAAATACGTAATGTTTAATATGCGTTACTATCGTGCAAATTACTAAAATTACCGTATAACAATTTTGTACCTCACATATTGGATAAATATATGGTAATTCAGAAATTAATTGTTTCCGTCTAAGAGCTAGTTCGGCATTGGTCTTCAATAATAATTCTCTAGTTTGTCCATTTTTTAATCTAGTATCACAAAAATTATCTTTTTCATTTCTTAAGGCTTCGCGACGTTTGACTAGATCATAAGCTGTAAACAGATTAATTCATTAAATTAAAATATCATCTACAGTGTAAAAAAAAAATTAAGTCGTACTTTGGTCGTGAATAACACCTATCAATCGGCTTAGCTGTTCACGTTGATTCGCTAAGTTTATTTTTTGTTGTTGTACCTCTACCCTAAGAATACTAATAAACATTTGCAAATGTTCTTTCTCTGCTCGCTAAAACAAAGGCAAATTATTTTAGATTCAGTGAGTTGTTTTTTTCTAAATCTTGCAGTAACCTTATCTTCGTTCATTTGTACATCTTGAAGTCTTTCGTTGATTCTACTTCGTATCCTCCATATTGACATCTGAGTTTGTTTGATAGCTCTTTGGACTGTATGAATTCTGAATTCAAATAATCAATTAAATTCTTGATCACAACAAACATTTTGAAACTATTCATACCGTTGTAATGAACTAACACTATACGAGTGCCTGACGAATTGATTATCAACTTCAACACTTTTCAAGAGTTCAAAATTTTCGTTTGGTTTCGAAGGGCTTAAAGACTGTTTAAAAAGTATTGAAAATATGATAAATATTTTTTCAAAATCCATCAGAAACTAACGAATATAAATTTAATACCTGTAACGAATTTGGAGCAGTGTAATACGAATCGTGCATTCGAAAAATGACAGAATTAGGTTTGTACTTTTTATCACTTTTAAAAATCTGTAAATAATTTCCCTGACTTTAGTTTATGAGTAGTAGAGAATAGCATTTAGTCATTCACCTGTTCCCCTATATATTCCAATCCACGTAAATTTACAAACCACTCTATAATCACGTGATCATTTAGTCCATGCTGACACCAAATTCTTACAAGAACAGCTAAGAGCACAACAATATTAAATGTACATCTAATATTATGTAATCAAGTAGTCAATCTTACATGATATTGATGTGTTTATAAATTCTGGAAATTGTGAAACATCGAAATTCCGCCACTGAGGATTCTATGAATGAAAAATTTTAGAAATAACAGAAAAAAATTTTTTTTTCAAACTTACAATAATATCGTTGCATTTTTCACTTGCATAAAAATCTGAAATGAAAGCTTTACGTTATTATATTTATTAAAGATTTGGTGATTTTTAAACTTTACCTGGACTAGCGTCGTTCAAATGCATTGTGAAATGTAGTGATGTGCTGATCGCACACGTTTGAACATTGCAAGCTGAAACACTTTGTAAATGCCTCAATCTGTGCTGTTATGAAAATAAAAACGGAAGATTTTATCAATTGACATTTGATACTAAATATGATAATAAAATTCCATTCAAATTCCAGGGTTTTCTAACCTGTTGTGTGCATAGCCGAATATGAGTTTTTCGTGTCGACACATCAACTGACGCCATAATCAAACGTGAAGGTGAAAAAGCACCACCAATATAACATGATTTTTACCTATCACATGATTTCAAAAATAAATCACAACTGACCACGCATCACTTAAAAATTGAGAAGAAATTCACATTAATTACAAACTATACAGAATGTAAAACGTGTAGCCTTATTCACCATAAAACTTACCTTCAAACACAATATTGAGTTTAATTTTGCATTATAATTATGTTAATCAATTTAAAAGTAACGAAATAAAGAATAAGCTTTCATTAGAACCTCAACCCAAACTTTAGGCTTAGATGGAGACGCCTCCCTCAATTTAGAATTCCATCACTAGATGGCAACATTTTATTGCTGAAAAGCGCTCTAAAGGATAGTGTTGAAGGTTACCCGCGAAATTCAAATGACATCAGTTTATTATTATTTTATTTATCACTTTTTGGCTACAAGGTTGCGATTTTCATGACAATAACAATTTAACATTTTCGTTTCTAGTTTATTTCAAAATTTCTGCTACGGTCTTCGTAGCATTCCATGCCTTATTCTCAAATGTTGTTGTAAATTATCTTTCCTGTTGTATTTCGAAGGACACAAATGACATCTAAATAACTGTTCAGAGTTTACGTGTAACCGTTGATGGCGAACAAAATTGCAGTACATATTTATCCATGTTCCACATTTGTGACAGTAGAAAGGTCCTTTACTTCGAGTGTAGTTTTCTTCTTGCGGTACCATATTTATCTCTGCAGCTTCTGAAACAGGCAAAAAATTCACAATATTCGACGGAGTTTAGGCTTTAAATAAAATAAATTTTTTCTACTGCATAAAACAAAACAAATTTTCATTTCGTATAATTGTATTTAATAACATTATTACAATGTTAAAAAAAATAAGGATCTGAACTCATAGAAAATAAAGTTTCATAATTGCAATTTGAGAAAATAATTTTTTAAACATTAAAAAAAATTAAAGTCTTTGCCATTTGTGTTCTCTAAATCGAGAAACGTGTCTGAATAAAGTTCTTTGTGGAATATTATAGTTCTTCGATGCCTGTCTGATGGGAAGTTTATCACGAAGAATCGTTTCTAAAGCAATAGTTAACTGTTCTCCAGAATATCCTTTATAGTGACGATTTCGCAAACTTTGATTCGGTATCCAGGTTTGTAATGGGAAGTCACAAGCAGTATGTCCACCTAAATTTTAAATTGATTCATTAAAATTACAAAAAAAATGCAGAAGTTGTTAGCAAAAAAACTAAATTAAAATATAGATGTACCATAAAATTTTGATAAGATTTGAGAAGCTATGATCATCGCAACAAAATTATACTTTAATTTCCACAAAGTCTTTACAAATGACATAATATGTCTATACTAGAAGTATTCAGAATTTCTTTTTTCTTTAACTTTTCTTCTTAATGTTGACTCAGGGATACCAAATTCTTCTGCTGCTTTCAGGCATATCTTTTCTCCTTTTAAAACACTTTGAATTGCTTGCATTAAATTTTGCTTTGAATAATTCTTAAATCTTCTATATGGTGTTTGTTCTTGATTTATTATGGGTTCAACACCTATAATTTTGTTTAAAAAGAACATGTGAATATTTCGTACTTATGTTATAAGCACTAATACACAGTATTTTGTATAAAGAAATTAATGTACTTAGGTCAATTAAAATTTTAAAATTCCCAACTTGGATTTACCCTCAGGATATAAACAAATAAACAAATTCAATATATGAAAAACCCGTATCCTTTATTCACAAAATATTTACAAATTGAAAAATTATCATCCATTGCACATATTTTTTACTGTACATTTTTCTTTTTTCGAGCTACATATCTATTTACCGTACTAGGTGGTAAACTAAAATAATTCGCAGCTGCCCTTCCACTCATAGTTCCTTCTAAAACTTTGTCTACTGCCACTTGCAAGATGTCAGGATTGTAATCTTTATACCTACTTCGCAACACACCATAATTTTCTGCTGCACCTAAACATAACAAAAATTGCTATCAGAACAACTTTGAAAACAGTTTTAAAACGATGAATAGAGTGGCCGACATTTAGATATATATGATTACAAAACAATTTATATTTCTTATAAAATAGATTGGTTTTAGGTCATAATTTTATTGAATGTATATACAATACACAACAGAAATATCAAACAATTTTTTTTACTACATAATTCGCTTATTATTGACATATCTGACCAAAGTTGTTCTAGGTATATTAAAAATATTAGCTGCAGCTTGAATGGTCATGTTATCTTCAATCACTGACTTGACAGCATTGTACAAATCTTCCCGCCGATAGTCTTTATAACATCTCCCAGGTGGTTGTGGTTTCATCGGTAACAGTAAACCTGAATTTCAAATTAATTCATAATTAACAAATAATTTGTGCAGCAAACATTTTGACTACAACATATTAAGGCTAACAATCCATCTTTTTATAAAATCCATGAGCAAAGTTTGAAATATAAAACTATATAACCAGTTAAATAGTCACAAATTTTTAATTATAAGTATTTTTATTTCCATATGTACGCATGACATTGGCCAAATAGCGTCGAAATGTAGTCTTGGGAATACCATAGGCACGAGCAGCTGTAGTCTGTGATTTAGTGCCATTTAGAACACATGAAATGGCTTCGTCAACATCTTGCATTGTGTAAGTGCGTTTCAATGGTCCGCTGTTTAGACCTAAATCAGTAAAAACCACATATAAAATATTTCTAAAGAAATAAAGCAACACTCTTAATTCCACTATTTATTTTTGTATCAGAGATTTTATCAAGAGGATCACTACAAAATTAAAATCACACTTGTAAGGTTCCCCACAAAAAAAAATTCGTGAAACATACACGGATAAAAAGTGCACTGATACACAACAATATCTTCTTTTTATATAAAAATAGACAATAAGAGCCCAAGAGTTTGGCATTTCACTTGCGTGAATATTGTATATTTTTGTACAATTTATTCCTCGATGACCATCTATATTTAGCCAGTCGATCATACATAGTTGTTTTAGGTATTTTAAATTGAGCGCAAGCAGTTCTCACTGACATCAATCCGTCCAGCACATTATTCACTGCACAATCCAAATCGTGCACTGTATAATTGCGGTTCCGCGAGTCTTCATATTTTGCTCGTTGTTCACCTTAAAATTTCAGAAATGTGATTCAGAGTTAGATTAATGAAGTTTAAAATTAAAGATTTAAACGTTTCACCTTTTTTCAAAACTAACTTTTATAACAAAACTTATTTTACACATACAACATTTTATCAAAGTGGTTATTACGTGTAACACCACAAAACTGAGTAGGTATTCAAATAAACAAGATATTAACTGTTTTAATCACAATAAATTACAAAAACTTGAATTATAAAACAACCCAGGCTCGCCAAATGTAACTCCTTATTCAAATATCATTCTTTTTTTTTGCATTTCGACAGTTTCTTGTACAATGTCGTTTTGGGTATATTAAAATGATTGCAAGCATCCCGAACTGACATAACACCTCGTAGAACATTCTGAACTGCATTATTCATGTCACCCACTGTATAACACAGTATCCTGGGTCGAATATCTTCTGCATGACACATCAAATGGGGCGCAGCACCTTTAAAGTTTAGAAATTTCACGAAGTTAGATTCACGTTTTCAGAATCGTTTTATTATATGATGACAAGTTCATAACAAAGGGCTTGGCAAAAAATTACATTTTTTTAGGTATATAAACAAACAAAAACAAAAACATTTCTGACCCATGAACATAGTATGTGCATTTGTTACAACAAAATTACTAGTTTATCACCATCATTTTATCTTGTTGTAATTGTGAAAACATTTTGAATTTCGTAACCCATCTATGTAGAGTAGTTTTTGGTATTTTAAAGCGGACGGAAGCACGTGCTAGTGACATCAATCCATTAGCAACTGACTGCACTGCCATAGCATTTTGAGGATCGTCAACTTGTCTTGCTTTGTACATCGACTTCGGCCGGGTTGTTTTACCTTAAATTTCCAAAATCAGCTACAATTAATTGTTGAACTAAACCCATCAAAGTTTTTAATCAACGTGAAAATGATCTAACTCCTTCAATAGACATTTTTTCCTACATGCACTCTGCCACACTGAGTTTTATCGGCAGAAAAATTATACGTTGTAACACACACTTGTAAATGGTACTGATTGTAAATGGTAAATTTTATTATCAAAATAGATGAAATAGACTGACTAATAATATTTTCCAACTCATTTTTCTGAATTTTAATTCAGTTTTGTTTTATTAATCCATAATAAATTAGACCGCAAATTCAGTGTTAAGTGAATGTTTCTTCTGTATTATCCTGATTACCTGAAACAAACAAATTTAATTGTTTTTTGAATCTTTTAAAAATCATTTTAATTCGACTAAATCAGGCGTTTCATCAATCTCAGTTAATAATGAAAAGCCCTGACAGATGAAATCCAATTGAATATTGTACATTCAATTACATAATGCGGTTTCAATAATAATAATAATAATAATACGAAACTAACAATTCACTTCGCTATAGGGCCACACGTCAAAATTATCCATCACTTAATCTGCAACTCGTGTGTTCAAGAGCTTTTAAAATAATGCACTTGCCATTACTTCAATGTAGCTACTCTGAATTTCCTAACACTTCCAATATTAACCGAGCTTGCTGCGCCTGTTTAAAACAAAATAAACTCTCACCTAATTTCTTGTTTTAAAGTTGCCTTCATTTCTTCTCTGTTGACATCGAAGCTCACTTTTGAAACAAACATATTTGTTTGTGTTCACTTTTCAAAATGAAATTGCTTTCAACGCGATCATTCAATGAAAAACTTTGCACTCACGCACAATTCAGTGTACTTGTTAAACATACCCGGTAATAGTTTAAATGAAAGTGTATGTAAAAATAAATACCGAATTAACACCCAACCAAAGGTGTTAAGTAAAAATATAGAAGAAATTTATGTTGATAATAATCACAGGCAAAAATATTTACCTTGTGACATTGGCTGTATCCCAGAAACTCCTGGAGTTGATTGTAGATGATTCCCTGAACTTGTTTGTTCGTCCCATGACTGGTCGGTGACAAATGAAGGCATATCAGCAGGGTCAACTTGTATGAGGCTACTTGAAGAATCCTAAAAAAATGGAAACATATTACATCCAACTTTCCATTTTGTATGAGTTAAATTTACCTCTTGATTAGCACCCGTAGACCGTTGGCCAATATCACCCATCACACCACGTGCAATTTCTTCCACTACAGGTAAATCGTCCCCTGAACAGCTTCTTTCAACTTCCTCTACTTCCTCTACTTTGATAATTTCAGGCCTAATCTCAACTGGTTCAGTCGATGGTTTGTCTACCGTTTTAGCGCCCTCGCTCGATTCAGACGTCGATCCACTTAAATTCCGACCTGTTCTCCGTTTTCGTTTTGGCGTAGGGGAATTTCTTTCCGGTGGTGGATGATGAACTATTTCAGGATTCCTAACCACAGGTTGACTACTGTTCGATATAGTATCTTCAACGACTTCACGTTCCTCTTCTTGAGCGGCAGTTTTTTGTTCGTTTCTAACTTCGGCTAGTCCTTTCACTTTTAATGTCTCGGCTGTTTTCAAAAACGCCGGAAGTTGTTCGTGCGAAATATTCACTTCACCTTTGTACATAAATTCGATTATGGCTCTCATTTCAGCAAAACTTATGTCTTTCAAAATAACCACAGGGTGTTTGCAAGGATTGTGCATGAAAATTTCTTTAAAATAAGGACTGCACGCTGACAAAACGACCTTATGGGCGCGTACACAAAGCCCCTCGCAGGCTAAGGTCACATCTACAAGTGTCTCATCCGTCAAAAGTTCTTCAAATACATTTACGAGATTTGTCTGATGGTTATTCCAGCGGAGGCAAAATTGTTGAGAACCCATTTCTGTTGATAACTATTGTAAATATATGCAAATTTTCCGTGGAAAACGACCGAACAGTTTGCGTGGCCTCAGACACAATTGTGTAAATAATATACCCGGATGATGCGTTTTTGCGTGACGTCAAGTTTGCTAATGTGCAAGTTTAAATCTGCAGCTATACATGACGTAATTTCTACGTTTGGAAATTTGGAACGGATATTTGGAGTAATCGAAATATTCCCAGTGTGATGGCAGCGATCAGCATGGATGGGTCCTGAAAAATTAATTTATTAATCCCCTGACAATTAGGTTGAAAGGTCTGCCAGATAAAACTGATTGAGTAATACAATTTCCTTGTGCCTTTTGAAACAATAAATCCTGGGGTGGGCTTTACTAGGAATTCCTGCGTACTTTTGGAGTGGCAATTTCTTGAAAATAATAAAAAGCTATTTATTCTAGTGCAATATTTAATTTTGTTATATTAGTTGCTGTTTTACCGATAAACAGCATATGCATTGTTTTTAGGAGCGTGGTGTAGTTATATCTGTATTTATAATTGAAGTGATTAATTGAATAAAATTGCAAACCCCAACATTTATTTATTAAGTCTAAATTAATTACAACCAACACACCTACCTTTTCCTACTTCCTGTGTTTACCATTGCATCGAATTACATTTCTATTTTTAATGCTTTTTGCAATGCATCAACATCTAATTGTGCTCCTCGCTGCCTTCTCCTTCAATAACTGCCATGAAAACAACTTAAGGTACCAATATTTATTACTCTACATATGCTACCACAGTATTAAACATTACTTCTATTTCCAATTTAATTTTTTAGCAGCAACTTTTTTAAACGTGATGTACTGTTGGAAACCCGTAAGCATTTCGATTAGCACGACTAATCTTACTATTCAAGTTTTAACTAAAATTTTTTCATAGCACCTGACGTTAACCAATGCGGCAAACTTTTCAGTTGCATCCGCTATATGACTTCCTCTACTGATAATTGCACTGTTGATAACTGCATGTATTTATTATCTTATAAACCCCCAACCAGCCAAACTGTTGATTTCTTCTTAAGCGCAATAGACTCACAGTTTGTAGCTGTTGGATTCACCCTTGATAAATCCAAGGTGCAGTATATTACTTATTTAGAGCTTAAATTGCATATGCCAAAGAGAGCACAAAGTGTAGACTAAACAAAATGTACAACACTCAAATTTGCCCAATGCAACCCAAAAAAAAAAAAATCTTTGACATCTGGTATTTCAATTACACTACACAGAGTGTTTGAATTACAATTACCAACAGAAACTACAGATACTGATGCAATAGTATTCAATGTAAAGATTTGCAGTTTCGAAGATGTATGATAACATAAAATAGGCTGCTCATATGTAACTTATGTGTAAGTTATATTTCTTGGCGAGCCGATTTTTAGGCTATGAACTTCGCCCTATATCATACATGCAGTGTTGTATTACAGGTGTTGTACGGCTTACGTAAAAATGAATACTTTTTCATATCGTTGGTTTCATTTTAGAGAAACTCCGAGATACTGGCCTGCGTTAAGGAAAACGGAGTTGTTTCTTTTAAGATGTATTCATGGATAGGTCCTGGAGAAAAATTACAGCCAATTTTATACAATAACACACAAGCCCAAGTATGCTATATATTGCGCAATTCAAAAAAAAAGAGGAAATAAAAGAGGCTTTTTGTTTTAGTTATTGGACTCTGACTCCCGTAATGGTATCCGATGTTTGATTGAGAGAACTAGTGTCCCTTGGAATCCTCAATTAAAGGACTTAACCTTAGATTTATTCCAAATACATTTATGGGGAAATGTTCAAGGTATTTACAAATGAAGCATTACGTTTTTACTATTCAATAAAATGTATTATTTAAGATGGAGTGCCAAATATATTGAATGGAATGGAACCAAAAGACGACTGGCGCTCTTTAGATAGAAAAGAATTCTTAAGCACAATTCTGAATAATAAGAACATTAATGATTATAGTAAGTTTAGTCTGCAGAAATAACTCAAGACTTGATTTTTGTTTGCCTCTGAAAGGATATGAATTATATTTATTAAATGTAAATCACAAAATTTACAGATCCGACACCAGAATCTTATAAAATGTGTGGTTTACAATTATCATGTATCCGAATCGTGCAGGAAAACCAAAATCCTAATTGTACCTACGAAGATTGCACGTACCATTTAATGTATACACCATTAATAGAACGGAAAATGACTCTTGTATTGGGAGCTGAAGATGCCGATTATGTAGCAGTCGGATTAACTAAAACTACGACTTCCTTAGTGAGTTTTACCGATAAATGAATTGTTGGTTAATGCAGTCTTTTCTAGCGGTAAAAGAACTGCAGATATTTTACTGAAGTTTTTCTGTAGATTTCTGAAAAACCTGCAGTTTTTTGGCCAAATTATTGAAGTTTTTTTAGTAATTTTTTATTAGCTGATTCATATTGCCTTATGATAAAATATTTTTGAAAACTCATTGCAGGAGGATACAGAAATTATTGGTTGCCAAAAAACGAAAAATGGAAAAATCGAAGCTTTTCGATATTGGGTGACAAATTTTCATCAAATGAACGCGCCTCAAGTTAAGAATACTTTAGTAAAGGTAAATGAAAATGTAGTAAATACTGCGACTTTGTTAAACAACAAACGGCACAGTTGCATTTTCATAAATATTTTGTTCTAGAGATTGTATTACATCAATCTTGTATACTAATTACGTAACAACAAAATTATATTTGTAAGGAAGAATAAATTTTTCCTAATTGCTTTATATCCTTAATCAGTTTCAGAATGGAACTGCGATAGGGAATGGTCTTTGGTGCAACGTAATTAAAACAGTGCCAGTCAACAAAAAAGATGAAAGTTCAACATTTTATCAACTTTATATGTGGGGCAGAAACGATGGTATGTTACATTGTCATAAAACAAACTAGCCGTAAGTGTAATTTTTTTTTCAAATTTACTTTCAGCTGATGGTAGACCAATATTAATGTCGACCCCATCTCATGTAATTCAAGCACAAAGTCAAATAAATTTAGCTGGAAGTGCTGTAAATACATATAAATGGATACCAAAATCTGGTGGTGTTTTGAACTCTTCATTCAATGCTATTGTACTTATATTGGCTATCATTTCTATATCAATTTGAATGCTTTGGAGTCGTTGCTAGTTGTAAATAAAGGAATTAAAACTTTCCTGCATGTTCCAGAAACTGAACTCTAAATATACAATTTGATATCCTTTCCTTGTCTTTTCAGGCATACTTTTAAACTTTCACGATTAAAATTCTTATCACTCTTAACATAATGTTATGCAGGCAGGAACTGTAGAAATCCCTGTTTATATTAAATAATAAACGCTTATAAAAACCAAAACTTCATAGTAAGGGAGACAAACTCTCAATGAATTTCAAACGATTTAATGACCATCAACAATAAAAAAATTATCTCACTGTGATGTTCAAAATTCAATTTAACTCATGTTAGTATTTAGGCAATGTCCATCACTTCTATTTCGGCTTTCACTTGAGATTCTTCATGCATGCAATGCAAAATTGCTTCGCATTCATCAGACGAGTGTTTGAATAACTCGACCACGAATTTGTATCTCCGATCATCTTGAAGTTCTTTTGCACTTGCAAGACAAGTGTCTAATTCTTCAGAACTAAAATGTCAATGTTATAATTACCGGCAGACTAAAACTACAGTATTCCCTTACGTGTATCTAATCCGGTATTGAGTTTCTTGTAAAATTGGAGTGTATTCCTGA
Organism: Pachymerium ferrugineum; assembly: GCA_034686365.1. Classification (NCBI taxonomy): domain Eukaryota; kingdom Metazoa; phylum Arthropoda; class Chilopoda; order Geophilomorpha; family Geophilidae; genus Pachymerium; species Pachymerium ferrugineum. The sequence continues at coordinate 22,296 of JAQGAS010000026.1, forward strand.
CATAATAAAGATCTAATGGTTGGAAAAGGCCGATCAGAAGGTTTTGGAATGAAAAAGCATCTCATTGCATTCTCCCCATCTACAATTACAACTTCATAATAGCCGTCACAAACAAAATCGCCTAATGAAACGTCAGAGTTAATAAGGGTAAAAAAAAAAAAACTTGCTTTAGATAGTAGTACTTTTTTTAACATTAAAAAATTCTTCATCGCCATCACGCTTTGGGGGGTTCGTTAAATAGGTGGTAACTGGGAACTGAAGTGGCCTGCATATTTTCCCTTGAAATTTGTGAGAAAACGTATTTGGATGTGGTGCCACCAACCCGCAAAACTTTAGAGATTCCATCGGTATATTATGGTTTGTGTAGACCTCTATTTCGGGGGACTGTTAGGACGTTAGACAATTAACACCATTATTAATTAAAAAATCAAGTCTACTTACTGGATCATTCTCCAATCCCAAGCTGTTTCATAATGTTTAGATTTATTATTAGTGAAAACAACATAGGTGTTTTTTTTAAATAGTTAACGCAATTTCGGAATTTTGAATATATGGTATTATGTAGGTAAATATTATGCTTAAGAATCCGAAAGAACGATAACTGTTTGATACAAATTTTTAACTTACGTGTGCATGTTGAAATATTTGATTTGTGCAATAAGGCCAGAGATAATAATTCTTTTTGATAACCAAAACCACATGTTATCAATTGTGTGTGACCAGAAGTTGCTGTTATCTATCTAGAATTTTTAAAAAAAGTGTAATAATTATAATTAAATATTAAAAGGCGAGAATATTTTTTTAAAAAAAACTTACACTTTCGTAAAAGGGTACTTTTAAATCATGTAAATTCTTTGGCAATCGGTAATAATTGTACATTCCTCCAATACCATTGCCATTTTTCATGTACGATTGAACCATTGGGTCATCAAGATTATACAAATTTTGCAATTCCCGAAATGCGTTAAACTGTTTCTCATTTTCTTGGGTTAGAATTATAAGCTACGAAATAAAAGAAATAAAGATAAAACCAAAACTTATTACAAAAATATAAATAAAAAAATGCAACATTACTTGAGTCTCATTAGTAGACGTGAAATAACGAGACTCATTCATCTCATCTGGCATAATCACTCTCATATTACAAGCAACGACACGATCACCGACACGTAATTTCCTATGCACTTCCAGTTGGCCATTTACAAAAATCTGAAGTCGGTAAGGCGGAGCATCAGGCCAGTAAGTTACTTCTATCCAGCGTAGTACCCACACTCCTTTCATAACTTGCTCACCGTGCTCTGAAAGTTTAGTTTTAACATTGAATTTATACCTCTGTTAACTCAGTTTACCAAAACGTGGAATTCTCTCGTAGCGACTTAATGACAACACGATTCCCGCAACATCGTACATCAATTGATTATTGACTTGTTGTCTGTAGAAAAAAAAAAATTAATTAAATACATCAGTGCAGAACCGGCGTGTTTTACTTACATTGAAAGGTGATTAACAAAAATAAACCCAGCGTATGGTAAATGTGGTAAACCGTCTTCATTATTAGGTTTGAACACGTACATATTATGATCATCTTTGGCGCAACTCGTTTCCTTTTTTGCATTCACTTTTATTTCAAACGTAGTCAAAGTCAACTTATCATCCATCTTATGAACGTTGGCAAACTTTGTATTAGGTTTCCCTTTATATCTGTCCGTGTAATACTTCTTAATTAGTAAAATTGAATTAATTTCAATTCTAAAGAAAAGATTAATAAAACTTAGTATCACACATCATCATTTAATTTCAAACAGACAAACGCACTTGTGACACAAACTCGCAGCAGGTGAATCCCAGAGGCTCATATAACTTACAGCAGAGCCATCGGTCACAACGTAAGTGCCCTGTCAATGAATGATGGTTAAAAATTTAAAAAACTGGTGCTTTCAATTTTACCCTAAAAGAGCACTTTTCCATATCTGAAGGTTTGTTTAAATGTGTTAGTTTTCCAGCTCCTATTACCCTTAAATTTTAAACGATAAAATCATTGTTAAAATACTACAGCTGTTAGTCTTATTACTATACCGAACACAGAGTGGGTACGCAAAACGAGGTTTCCCACCAGCCTGTTCAATATCCAATAAATTAATATTTTTTGATCGCCGAAGTAAGTAATCAACTTTATCGGATAAATTTTCCGAAGAAATATAAGGATCATCTACAAAAAAAAAACAACATTATAAACACAACATTCATTATATTCAGTCAATAATCTACTTACCATCAGCATCATTCAATGGCCATTCTACTATCACATCATTCCACACATTTATATAATAATGTCTAACGCCTGTAGTAGGCAAAACAAATGATTCCAGGCTACTGTCTCCATCTTTATTCTCCGCCCCTAAGTAAAATTTCAGTGCACCTGCAAACAAATCGTTATTAATTTGAGTTTTTATTTGTTTTATGAATATATACCTATGGGTTTCAATGTAGGTGAAAATACTTGAAGTCTTTTTATGACTAGACATGGTTTTGCTTTATATTGTTCTTCTTCGAGTGCTATTAAACACAGAGACGTTCTTTTAAGCTGGAATTTAGTATCGTTTGTATAAAATTGAATAATGTTTTTCAATAGGGAAATGTTTAACCTGATTCGTTTGAACTAGATAATTCAAACACGGGCTCAATAATGCTCTCGTGTAACTAGATCCATCGGTTATTATTACGTCGTATAGGTAATTGTCGCAGACGTCGATTGCAAAATGTCGGTTCGTTCCATCTATCAGGTATCTATTAATCGCTAAAACCTACAAATTATAACGGTTTTCCTTCATTATATCAACCTTTGTTTACTTTTTATTTAGCCAAACCTGTACTTTCACATTTTTTACAGAACAATCACCAATTTGAAAAGCGCCTAAAATGTCAACAAGCTCCGAGTCTTCCATTCCTAATACATCATGACTTCCCGCGCTCCACGTGAAGGAAGTTCAGTTATTTGGCGACACCTGGCGTTGAAATTAACAACCTGTAGCAACACGTGTCTTTATGAATGAAAACCTACTCTACGTATTTGGTTAGTACGTAACAGATAAATACTGCACGTGGAATGTGTCTTGTTTAGTTAACGTTTTTACTACGCTTAACAGATGAAATGGTATACTCTTTATTTAATGATTTATGAATAACACACAGAAAAGCGACCAAAAAAGCACCTTTATTGTGAAATTTATTACTAGAGTGCTCAACATATTACAAAGTGCAATTGTGTGTGAGTAGAGCACTTTGTGATCTTTAAATCCCTCTGAAAAACCTAAACAAATAAAAAAATACTGCATAATTTTGACTTGAAAAATTCGAACCGAAAGTTGTAGTAATTACTACAAATTCTTCACATGGACAAAGGGAAGGATTAAGTGGAATAATAGATTATAAATTTTCCCTTAACTACAAATAAATGTTTCTACAGCTAAGTATGGGATCGAAGAAAAAGAACTAAAAAATTAAAACGGAATAGACCAAAAATAAGTAAATTACTCTCCTTAAAAACCCACTCAAAAAAATTAACTTTTATAAATTTAGACAATTAGAAAATTATACACTGGATAATATAATTATTACAATTATTTAGGTATAATTCTACTTTTGATTTCCCACTAAATAGACAAAAAAATTTTCACCCCCCTCCCACTGAATATCTTTCAGCACAATCAACCTACAAGTATCTTACAATATTGCACTAAATGCAATATATAATTTGCCCCAAACCCCCAAAACAAAAAAAAATTCCAAAAAGGAACTGACAAAAGTTCCTTAAAAAAAGAATTAAGCCCCAGCAAGTAAAGAAAATAGGCAACCAAATTATTTAAAAATTACAATTCGTCTCGTTTATGTAATTATTGATAATTTGCCAGCAGATAATAATCAAAGACACATGAAATATAGTTCATGGAACCTTGTCTCAGCAGACAAGGAATAAATAGTTTAAGAAGAGTTTAGATGCAGCACGCACGAGAGCTCGCTCACTCAAAAAATTCGCTGAGTAAGAGAGCAGCCAATTCGACGGAGGGGGACGCGACGACTGCGGGAAAAACTCTAATCCTCTAGATTAGATCGGCAACATTCATGGGCATCTCCTCAATCTGCGTATTATAAAACTGTTCGATATCTTTCAATGTGCGCTTATCCTCTTCAATCACAAAATTTATAGCCACGCCTTTGCGGCCAAATCGACCACCACGGCCGATTCTGAAAATTCAAAGACACCATTAATAAACAGCAATAACAAACTTTCAACATTTTACCTATGAATATAATTCTCGCGATTTGTAGGCAAATCGTAATTGATGACAAGTGACACTTGCTGCACGTCAATTCCACGTGCCAATAGATCCGTGGTAATCAGGACACGACTAGAACCTGATCGGAATTCACGCATGATCACGTCACGCTCTTTCTGATCCATGTCGCCGTGCTGAAATTGTGTACACAGCATTTAACTTATTTCAATCGAAATATATCTCAAGTTATTACCATGGCTGAGACAGTAAATTCTCTCTGGTTCATTTTTTCAGTCAGCCAGTCCACTTTCCGCCTCGTATTGCAAAATATCACCGCTTGGGTGATGGTAAGGGTTTCGTATAAATCGCATAACGTGTCCAATTTCCACTCCTGTAAATATATATCATTATGTAAATAAAAAAAAAGTCAAAGTTTTTAAAGGTTTAACTTACTTCTCTTTCAACGCCAACATAGAATTGTTTAATACCTTCCAGAGTAAGCTCTTCTTTCTTTACTAAAATTCGAATTGGGTTGCGCATAAACCGTTTTGTTACATCAAGAACATCAGCTGGCATCGTAGCTGACAAAAGAATAACCTAAACAAAGAAAGATTATCAATGATCTTCAAAATATAACCGTACTAAATTCTTGTTGTTGCATGTTCGATTGAGGTGTCAACCACAATTAATCAAAGTATAACCTCACCCACGAATCATGCCAGTTTCTCTACTTCTCCCGCGACAACCGAGTGACTTTAGCGTATAAACCACTAGGCGCTTTTTGATGAGAAGCATACAAAACTCGATGCATTAATACACACCTGAATACTCGAATTTAAATTCCTAAACACATCATAAATCTGATCTTTAAATCCTCTGGAAAGCATTTCATCAGCTTCGTCCAAAACGAAGATCTTGATATGATTCGTTCCTACAAATAAATAACACAATTAGCAAATTGAATCCACACATTTGTAAGATCTTGTGCGAGATTTAGCAACGAGCGAACGAACCAACCGGACATTAAAAAAGAGGTCCTGGGTTCGCCGCCCATCACTGAATCTCCTCTATTTTTCTCTTCCTTTTCGTTCTATCTCCCAACATCGTCCTTGTTAATGTACCAAGTAATGAATTAACAGTAGCTTAATACACTAACTACGAAGTGGTGCTTTAATTGAAAAGGGAATTGTATTTATATAATGATATTAGAAAATTACTTAGTGCCCTTCGGTTAATCATGTCATAAACGCGACCGGGAGTGCCGACTACAACATGAACTCCCATCTCGAGCTTCCTCATGTCTTCACGGACATTGGTACCACCAATACATGCATGGCACTGCGCATTCATGTAGTCCCCTAAGGCTATTACAACTTTTTGAATCTAAAATTAAAAAAAAATCGTTAGCACTTTGTTCACATCTCTGAAGATATGCCAAATGTGAATGGCACATTGGCTCAAACTATCAAAGAGAAAAAGTTGATTTCGCATCAGTGCGCTATCAGTAGGGAACAAGTAAACCGAAACTACTGATTATTAGATTTGATGCTAATTCTTTTCTTTGATAGTAAAAACCAGCGTTTAACCTGTTGCGCTAATTCTCGAGTCGGCGCAAGAATTAGTGCCTGACATTCTCGAAGTGCGGTATCAATTTGCTGCAAAATTGATATAGAGAACGTGGCTGTTTTGCCTGTGCCCGATTGAGCTTGGGCAATCACATCGAAACCTGGAAATGAAATAAAAAATTCGTATTAGTGTCCATTAGGCGCGCTAAAAACATTACTTTAGTACCTTTAATACAAGGAATGATAGCCCGTTGTTGAATAGCAGAAGGCTTTTCAAAACCGTAGGCATAAATTCCCCGTAATAGGGGTTCCTTCAGGTTCATATCATCGAAATTATCAATTATTTCGTCCCAATTACTCTGTTTTACAAAAAAAAAAAAAAAAAAACGGTTTATGTAACTGCAGAAATGTATTTAAAATTTTTTTTACCTCAATGACGCCGTCAGGATCCATACCAACAGGACCGTCATGATCACGCTCCCGCTCCTTTTCACGATCGGGTCCATTACGGTCAGGTGCCCAACTGTCACCTCTGAAAATAAATTAAGAAAATTTGAATCTCACAAGAAAAAGATAACTATTTAACATATTTAACTTTGACCTTATTACCTAATCGAGTTTATCAAAGGACACTAAGCGGCAACTAAGTTTCGATTATTTTTTTTTTTACTTAATTCAACACTATCATTTAACGCAAAAATTGGCGTCTAAGGGTCAGATGATCTTCGTAAAGATTTACCTTTACGTATTTTAAGAATCACCTTTAGAATAGCCTTTAAAATAAATTGAACCTCAGCTAGCTATTGCATAACATGCCTAAACTTAGAATCATTCTTTACATCCCTATGTAGGGATGTAATGAACAAATAGATACCTAGTTTCAAAAATCTTAGTTAATAACCGGTGTTGAAAGCGTTAAGGAATCTTAAAACCTGTCTTTGTTGCGAACCCATGCCTCAACTTTTACTTTCATCCGGCTTCGGATACCGGGCAAAATAAGACAAAACTTTAACCAAGGGTTCTCAACTCGAATTGTAAGGCATTCTACATGAATTTTTGGTTAAAAATCCTTTTTTTTACCGCCTAGATCAGGCATATGGAATCGCACGTGTTCTTTCACAAAGGCCATTGGCCGATTCCGCCATGTTGGCAATTGACGGCTTTTAGGCTTAACCGATTTTTTCTTGGTTTCCCGCGTGATTGTAAAATTAAATTTATACTTGACGTTTACCTTTCAACTTCTTTTACCGACCTAATTGTAGGAATTTGTCGTGAAACAGAGACATAAGTTAAAAACTAGCTTACCTCGGATCGTCAGATGAGTAAGACATGTTCACGTTAGCACGGAAGAAAGTCAAGTGTCGGCCCGGCTTTTCGTCACCGAGTGTATCAATCCGCAATAGTTGCGTAATATATAATTATTGTGTACAAGAATCTATGAATATCTATATTTATTAATTTTGTATATTTAAAAAATGTGTTTAATGTAAAATTTCTGGCTATTAATACGCTTTATGACTTTGGATTAAGTTTGCTGAAAACTTGTGCAGCGGAATAATATCCGGTTGGGTGTGATTCGGTGGATATGACGCTACACATTCTCCAATGGTGACGTCATGCATTCCGCGAACTTTGAATTCAATGTAGGATTTGCGCATCTTTTAGACCAGCAGTGAAAACCGGTTCATTGCTGCGAATTTTTAAAGCCGAAAAACGTTTTCAACGTGAAAATTTAACATGAATTAAAAGTAAAAGATTAAAAATGTGTTGAACAAAACATAATAAAATTTAGTATATTTATTTCACCACATCAAACGCATAAAAATACATAAATGTACTTCAAATAACTTAACCGAAAGTAATTTCATACGTCATAATTATTGAGGAAACTTTGCGGTTGAGTTATTGGACACTCCGTATGACGTCATGCTACCATATTTTCCAAAAGCGCTGCCATTATGAGTTGGCTTCTATTTTACAATTCTCACTGTCTTTCATAAATTCATCACTACTTTACACTTTTAAGTCGTAGCAAGGCCTTTCCCCCATTTCACATAAACTATATTTTTTTATTACTAATCCCATTATTGGTCAAGGACGTTTGACGTCACTTCAGCGCCCTTATGGAGGTCGCGTGTACAAACCACACACTCGATGGAGGTCACATGGTGGCCTACTAAATTTTAAAAATAAAAATATTAATTATGAATAATTTTAAAATTGTAAAATGAAAACTATTTAACTATCTGGTTGAATGAAGTAATTTTAAACGTAACTTTCCAATATTAATGGAATTTGAGCCCACAGCTGATTGCATTTATCAATTTAATCTTCCTCTTGAGCCACACGAAGGAAGGAAACGCTAAGTGTGTTGAATATATTGCACCCTACACCGTGTCGTTTCGATGTTTTCCACACTTAAAAATTTATTGTTATAGGATTGTGTTGGAACAAAAAAACCTTCTATTTTTGTGAACTATCTAGGCACGTGAACAACCACAACTTTTCCAAATGATGATTTGATTCATTTTAGTCCTTAATTTCCACTGGACTTTACGTTAGAAGTGTCTGGAAAATGTAAGAAACATTTCGTACATATTCGTTCGTTAATATGATTCAATTAACTATCACACACGTTAAAATTACTCATCATCATCAGCAGGGTATTATCGGTTGGGTTGGTGACCCCAGATAATTCTAAAATTATCTTTAAACAGTATAGAAGATTTAATATAATATTATTTTTGTTATTTTTTAGCGAATAAAACTCAAAATGGATATTGCTTTTCGAGTTGCATTTTGGCTGTTTCTATCGATTACCATTCCCGCTACATTCATTGCGATTCCACTTTATTTACGCCATAAAGTATACAGTGAAACACGTTCGGCCGTCGTGTCATCTGATTTTCGCATAATGGATGAACATATGTCGACAACATGGTGTCAAGGTGTACAACTTAACATGAATACTACTTTCAATGCGTATCTCCTTCGTCATGCGCCAAGGTTTGAAAACGCGATACGAACTTACCGAACAACAAAACATTTCACTTTACGTTACGGAGAGCGAGAATTCTGGGGATTTTTTTTGCCTAAAGGATCCAAGATATCGGTGGCAAGTTGTGCTCGATATGATTCAGCTATAGTTACCTTAGTTCAAGGAAAAAGAAGTATGAGGAGTTGTATCAGGCCAGGATATACAAACTCAGGTTTCTCAATTCATTTACCCTCTAAGTATGTGATGATTTTTGATTTGCGCAGTGTCATTATAAAAATACTATTCTTTCTATATGCGTTAACCTATTTTATTATCAATTTTACATAACAATAATTACAGACGACTGCATAAAAATATACGAGCCGAATGCGCAAAAATATGGATTGGGCAGCCAGAACACCACGACTGCTAGCCGGCAGCAAATATTCTTCTGTAGTGCGCCTGCGCTTATAAACGCAACTTTTATTCAAATTCTTTTCGTTAAAAATTGTTAAAAATGCCGTATAAGTTTTGTACTGGAAACGCATTGAATACTTTTCATTTGTAAATGCATTTCAACGATTGGCCGATGCAGCGGAAAAGCGGCAAAATTTGAATTTACATGCAGTACTTATTCTCGCGATTTAAAATTAAAAATATTGCGAGTGCCAAAATATTTCACCCTTTTCCTTATGTTCTATCAAATATAACTTTCATATAATAATCTAACAAGTAAGATCTTGTTTTTTTTTTTCTTAGATGAAGCTGACAGTAACCAATCATCGGATGAAGATGACGAGTTCAGTTCATGGTCAAGTAGTGAAGAAGCAACTGATGAATTAAACTGTATGCGAAAACTTCTTAGCCGAAATATAACGCAAGCTATCAGCTGTACAAAAGATTCTTGGGCTCCAAAAGACATAGTCACGTACACGACATCGGAGTCAGATTACTATTACGTCGTGTTTGCCAACATGAACGCTCTGAGAACTTTGAAATATAACGACATTTTTGCTAATTTGCAATTACATAAAGTCGTCTATGACGTTAAAAGTTTTGTTAGCAAGTGTTTTAACGTTACGCAATGCACTTTCGGGTTTAACTTCGCGTCAGATGAACATGTCGTTTTAGAAGTTCCAGATCGTTCTCTATGGGTTGCTGACATTGTAGTTTCAACCTGTCAACCGAGAACTTTGCTATATTTTCCCTTCTATTTGGCTGTTCCAATCTCGATATTAATATTTGCTTTTAGAGGAAACAATAAATTAAATAAGTGATTATATTACATATCAAAAATATAAATTAATTTAGCTCTGGTTATATAATATACTGTCGGTTCACAGCATGTACATCACGCATGTTACCTTTTTTTAATGTAATGCATGATACAGAAAATTCCGAAGTGTCTTATTTCTACTCGTGTGTTAAGTGCTGGCTCTAGTGAGTTAAAGAAAAGTTGACCACATTATTGCTATATAAATTGTGTACAAATATCTGTGAAAGGTGCTTCCTAAGTCTACCGTTTTGTTAACTCATTCTGATATCTGAACTGTTTTATAGGTTTTTGGCCAGAAACCTGGTTTTGTAGACCATTTTAATACGTATCTTGCCTTTTACACCATTTGAAAATTTGCTCAATAAAACAGTATTAACAATGTAAAAGATGTTTTACAAGAAACTGATTTATAGATTTCTTTACAAGATTTTTTAATTCTCTCCAAACTTGTACAAAGTGATTTCATTCATACAGGAGTAGTAAAAAAATGCTCAACGTTACAATTATATAATAGTTATTTTGTAGTATGATTTGCGTACATTTTGTTCGTACCATCTTACAAAAAAAAAGTTAATAAAAAACATTGTTAATTAAAAAACTATAATTAAAAAAAATGCAAAGTATCACACTTGTGGCTGACTGAGTTTGACAATTGGCGTCAACATGAGCAAGAATTACATTTGAGAAAATTCACCAATTCAGCCAATAGCACATTCTTTTTGGTTATTATTTTGCAAATAGGTGATGTAATTGAGTGAAATAAATTCATCTTCGTGAAAGTTCAATCTCAACTTGTTGTCACCAGATTATTTCTTTTTATCATCAAGTTAATATATAAAGCAATTATAAAATTATAACAAAAACATTCGGATTTAAATGTGTTAGGTTTTTTAAAATTCTAATTTAATAATTTACAGCTTTTAAAAAAGCGCCTGACACTTGAAAATTAAAATCTTGAACATAAAAAAGCTCAGAAAAAAAAAACGTAACAGATTAAAAAAAATTGCACTTTCAAATAGGACTTGAAAAGCTTTGTTCCAACTTTTTGGCAAATGAATAACGTAAAAACAAATTTTTGACAATACTTTAAAATCTACAGATTAAAAACGCAAATATCAAAATTGTGACCCAAAATGTAGCTAATAACAAAAAATAAAACCATTTGCCGTTAATTTTTGTTTACATGTACTACACACCACTTATTATTTATTTGTTATTTGTTAATCATAATAAAAAAATTAACTAATTTGTATTTTATCTCTAATTCACCATTTGGCCATTCCTGGTTTATTGAGCGTCATAAAATAGATCTGACACGAAGAACCACCTTTGGCCGACGAGAAGAAGACCTAAACAAACCTACATTAGTAACACAAAAATAACGCAGAGATATATCTAAACTCACCTTATCGTTCCGCTCACAAAGGAACTTGAGCTTTTGCGCTTTCTTATGCATGAAAACGCCGTCAAGATGTCCACTTTCTACATTACGGATCTCGATGGCTTTGTTGCCCCAACCCATGATCTGCCCAGTACCAATGTATGCTGGGAAAGAAGACAAAAAATTAACAAATAACATCGTCGATAATTTTAAAAAAAACTCTTACCTACTGAAGTAGGCATTTCACCCCACTGCAAGACAATATTCTTGCTCACTTTACCATAAGTATTAACATAAACTCCTTCATCTAAAAAGTGATAAAGCATCAAGAAAATCTACCTGATACACTGCCTTTTAACTTACTGTCGTAACATAAAAGTAATTGCATTCCGTTAGTGTTAGGTAGCGTTACAATAGTATGGGGTATTATGGGGCCCTGAGTCTAATGGAAAAAAATAGGGATGTAAATTAAGAATTAAGAACAAATTAACATATTACGTGAGCTGGCATGTATATATCATAGACTGATGCCGAGTCTAGATCAACGGCATGAAAGCCATCAGCAGAACCGTAAATAACCTTGAGACGACTGCCTTCTTCGACTGTCAAGTCCACCAGAAGTGGTTTATGAGCCAGGTCTCCAAATGACTTAATTAATAAAAGGAAAAATTAAACTTTTAAGACTGTTAAAAATCAAATACAAACCTTGAAAGCCATAAATTTATGATACGGCTTGGGAGCCCAAGCATATATCTCGATACTCTCCCGCAAAGCTATGACTAAAAATTTGATCCGTTCGTACTTAACTGTAAACGAAAAACGACTATTTAATGTTTTCCTGTCAAAACACTCATTTTTTCCCCACCAATTTTAAAATGAACTGCTCCATGCAGATCGCCAACATTAATCCATCCATTTCTCTTCTCAACACCATCTGTTCGCAATATTTTACTCTTCAACCAAGATAAGTAATACACCCTGACTCGGTTCTTTTTTCCAGAAATTGTCACCAAGATATTTTGGCCTTCGAGAACTTCCATTTGTTGAAATCTCCTTCGGGAGATAAGTTGATACACTTTCCCTTGTCCACTCCGGTCTAATAGCATCAGCCCGTTTTCCGTTCCGATCAATAAATTAACACCTAAATAGTTTCAAGCAAAAATAAAATAAACACGTATTTTCAGTTTTCTAAACGTACCCCATAATGCCGCACAGAGTATTTCGGAGTTGAATCTTTTCTTATACTTTCTAATCTCGGGCGTATCATTCGATACTTCGTGCGAAGTTGGAGTCACATTAACATTTATGTGAGATTCTCTGCGCGAGATCGGTCCAGTTCCAGCCCCAAATCCAAATGTTAAAAATGACCGTTGCTTATGTTGAAGATGAGGTGGTGTTTTGCTCACCGCTTGACGATACTGTCGAAAATTGAATCAAATTTATTAAAACATCTTCACAAACGGTCGATACTAATTAAGGTAAGATTGAATTTCATGCACATAAACCCCGCTCAACCAATGAACTTATGAAACAATAGTAAGGACAAATGGAACTTACATCATTTGAACACGGAAAGCCATAGATCTGAAGCCAAAGAGAGGGGAGAAAATGAAAGCAAAATAAAACGTGCATAGTTAGTTTCAACTGTTAATAACAATTAATTAGTTCAAAAAATTAACCAGACACTTGAAAAGATGTCACCTTACTTCCAAATCAAAGTGCTAAACAATTTTGTCCGATCAACCATCAAGTGCCATTGTATGGCAGAATTAAAAACAATTAAAATAATAATGTCTTTAATTTGCCAATTCAAATTCAAAGCATAATTTACTTACGTCATTACATGAACTGGGAAATCCATAAACCTATTTCAAATCAGGCAAATGCAAGGAAAAAGAAGAGAGAAAAAATTAATCAATACAATAAAAATTGAATTAAGCGGAACTACTATGATTATGATGCAATAAAAAGCATATAAATGATTAAATTAATTGTTTCAATTAATTGGCCATTAATAAATTAAAACTATTAGTCATTATTAGTTTAAAAATTACTACTTTTACAAATATTAGCTACTAAGCTGCAAAATGCTCACTTCATCCGACGTTGACTTATCCTGAGGTCTCTGCCCAGCAATCATATGTGATGGCATGGCAGACGTTTGAGGAAGCAAATCTGGCAATACACCACTCATCCTTGGACCATGCATCGCCATGTGTCCCTGCGGGTGTCCCTGTTGATGCCCCGACGGGATACTGGAAGAAACTCCTTTACTCCTTTGCAAGTGTGATCTCCCGCTCTCCAGTTGATTGTGGCGATCGGACTAAATTATTAAAAATGCGCATTAAAACATTTCAAAACTTGTTATCAACAATTCCTTAAGAGTATTTACTGAGCAGGCGTCTGCCACCAAAGCACAACATGCAAGAAAAGAAAACACAAGAAAAAAAACATGCACAGTTGGACACAAGACACTTGTGTCAAAGAAATGTGTTGATCAAATTGACGGCATTCAGGCTTTTACATCAACCATACATTCTTTTTATTTTCCAAGAAAAGAGGTTTCTTTGGCAAAACGGTCACTTGGACGATGCAGAGTCCATGTAGCTAGGACTAACCTTTGAAAAATCAATCCTAACTGGTGTGGACTCCAAAGGAGCTGAGGAAGTCTTGAGGAGTGGTGGCCGATGTACAGCCCCACTCCTTTTGGACGACTTTCCTCTGCTGCCTTCGACATGCACCGCGTCTGAGGTGCTTTTCCGTTCACGGTTTCGTATTTTTTCCTTCTCCTTGCTTTTTGGTGAATTCTCACTTTTATTTTTCTTTTGCTGAAAATAAAATTCTTGTTTTCAACCACTGTTTTTTTCTACTACACAAAAGTGTTTTCCAGTTGGACTTTCTTTCAGATTCTTGCACGTTTTCATCTATTCAACACCACGTGTTGGTTAAAGAATGGGTACACAAGAATCGCAACTGTAGTTAATAAATAGATTCAAGGAGTTTTGTTTCCTTGGTGAAACAATCTCACCTTGAATGCGCGCCAAAAATAAAAGGGATGTACTAAACTCTCCCAGGATATACTATAAACAACCATTCACTCCAACATTAATTTTAAATATACACAAAATAAATAAAATTTTTAAAATAAAAATTAAAAAACTTCCAACTAACTACTGTGCATTTATACAAAAAATGTGTGAATTGCCAAACACCAAAATAAAAAGTAAAATAAAAAGGCCAACCAAAAAACACCGCGTAGCGATTAAAAACACCACCAAAAATAGAACCGAAAATTATTCATGCAGTTTTAAAAATACTTTTTACTACAAGACACGTGGAGTGGGGTGCCTTATCGACAACTCACCCTACGTAAAACTAAAGTCCTATCGTTAGCTTCAGATTCGTCGGGAGTTGGTGGTAAGGGCCTATTTGGAGGCCCAGGAAGGGGTGCTGTTGGTGAAGAATCTGCAAAGAACGGAAATTGCAAAGATATTTGTGGAAGTGAATCACGTACGGTGTGAAAAAAAAAAAAGATAAAACAAAAATAATTCTTAAATAAATTTACTATACCATCATGCACCACCATGGATTCGATTGTGTCGTTACTGTAGGTGTGTAAATCAGGCGGACTGAAACAAAGAATGAATGTTGAGTTATTTTAACAAGGTAAATAAATAAATGAACGACAACCGAATATTCTTGTACATTGGTCGTGGTGGGTCCGAAGCTAGGAGAGTTCCATCATTACGAACCCTTCCATCATCCTCGTCATCTTCATCGCTGTCAGACACATGATGATTATTTGCATTATTCCCATTCTGACGAGCTCCAGCATGTGGTTCCGCATTTGATCCTGTGGCCAGCTCATTCAATTGAGCTGCTAAAACTTCTAAATCCTGGAATGGATCTTCACTCTATTAAATCGCGAGTATTATTACATAACCTACTCTACTTTAAATATAAAAACGCACACTCACTTCATTTCTCCTACCAACCGGAGGAGCAGTTGGTTTAAAAATGGCAGAGTTTCGCTGTTGTTGAGGTTGTTGTGGATTTACGGGCGGAGTCGTAGGTTTTCTTTCTTCTTTAGGTGGTGGTGGAAGAGGTTTGTTCGGAGCATGCGCATCGACTGAGAATTTATTCGTTAAACACTTGAAAATGTTTTACGATTTTATATAATACCCATCATCCTATGCTGCGGTGGCATCATCGGTTGTTGTTGTTGTTGTTGTTGTTGTTGTTGTTGTTGCTGCTGCTGCTGCTGCTGCTGTTGGTGTTGTTGTTGTTGTTGCATAGCCCCCGGAATGTCCTGGAAATTGTTCTGATGATTATGTTGTTGTCTCGGATCATTCTGCGTTAAAGTACGCCCTTCTTGAATTTGTTGGAAATTTCTTCGCAAAGTTGAGTCGTTTGGTGCAGGTATAATGGAGCTCGGTTCTCCGGCAACAGCAGCATCGTCTTCTTCTCCTTCGCTTCCACTGTAGTGATAATCTTCCCGATCCTCTCCAGCTTTCTGTTGCTTATGTTTCTTTACACGATCAATATGGTCTTTCAATTGTATTCGCACTTGTCGTTCAGTCGGTTGGTCGCGTATGAAAGGATGTTTCAACAATTGATCAGTGTAAGGCCGTTGATGGTAATCCTTAACGAGAACGGTTTCGATGAAACTGTGAAATTTCTTAGACCATTTCTTCGACTTCAATCTCGGCGGAGGATTACGAGGAATGAGAAACAAAGCTCTCATTGGATGCATATCACACAGGGCTGATGTACACGCACTTTATCATTAAACGCTTTTAATTAATGTAATATTAATAAAACTTACGCGGTTGTGACTGAGCCATTTCAAGGGCACTGATTCCTAAAGACCATAAATCACTCTGAAATTCAATAAGATAAGGTCAATCACTTTCTTGGAATTTTTTCTTCAAAAACCAATTAACGAATGAATTGGTAATTACCCTGTTATCGTACGTTGCATCTGGATTTTCATCGCAAGCAATTACTTCCGGTGCCATCCAATACGGTGTCCCTATGAATGTATTTCTACGACCAATGGTCCTGTCCAATTGGGCACTCACACCAAAATCGACTGATAATTAATCTCATTTTAAAAACGATGATTAAATAATTTTTATATAATTCCCACCTAATTTTACTTCAGCATTGTCAGTTAATAAGACATTTTGCCCTTTTATGTCACGGTGAATCACTTTATTTGCGTGTAAATGACTCAAACCCTAATAGGGAAAAAAAATCAACCCAAATTCAATATCGGTTGGTACTTGATAAAATCCTAAAAAAAAATTCCTGTGATTCATTTTGGTATTTACCCGGAGTATTTCTCTACAAATATATGCTATCCACTCTTCTTTCAAAGACTGCCCTTTGGTTGCTTTGAAAATAACAAAATATTTAATACACACGATGCCAACTATCAATCTAAGTTATATTGTTTATTTACATTTGACTAAATCTGTCACTGAACCAGCACCACAATATTCCATGACAAGCTGAAAATAACAAATTTTTAATATTGTGTAGAGAGAAAATCAAACTCTTTTAGTCCATATTTTCAACACTCCCTCCCACAAAAATAGTTATTTTTAGCCCACCCCCCTCTAATTATCAACAACTTGTCTAGACTCTTGATATTTCAATGGATCCTGTATCCTGTTTGTTCAGATTCCCTTTTCTTGTCGCAATACTTTTTTTTAATTCAGTAAAAAAAAAACGTTTTACAGAAAAGGAGCATGACATCACCCATTTTTTTTTCCCCAAATAAAACGCGATTTAGTAAATTTTTAAGCTATATCTTTCTTACCCAGAGTTGATCTTTTCCCGGTGGACTTTTCTTAATAAATGCACCATAATATGTGGCTATGTTTCTATGATGTGAATACTAAAAAAAAAAAAACACCAATTGCAGTAGAATACATTAAAAATGGCTTTTTCCATTTGAAAATAATAATTAATTACTTTTTTCAAAACATTAATTTCCAGTTTAATTTCTTCTTCCTCATCTTCAGTTACATCCATCACTTTAATGGCAGCCAGTTGACCAGTTTTGGTATGACGGCCCTGGAGGAGTAAAAGAAACAGGATAATAAAAATCTTAATTCTTAATTTAAAAAAAATAACGTGGAAAAAAACTTACCTTATAAACTTGTCCGTAGGTTCCATTTCCAACTACTTCAATCAGATCAAATATTCCAGCTGGATCCTGTAATATGAAAGTTCATGTAAATTTTTATTTTAAAATTTCAGCTCCAGTCATGTTTAAATATTTTTTAAAGTTTGAATCCAAATAATTATTGAAGTATAGTGAGGAAGTTTATACAAACTCGTGGTAGAAGTTATAATGAGTTCAAATTGGCACTTCCTATGATTTCAACAGTCACAAGTTTGTTGAACTAGCTCTTGTGAAAAATACTTTCAGGAAACCATGTTAAACATTTTTGCGAGTTCAAGTTCGAATTAAAATCTCAGTCATCAGGCTTAGCCCCCTCGATTCTTTGTAAAGTGGCACAATTCCGTGTAATCTTATCTGAGAACTTAATTTAATAGATTCGTGTAAAATAATTCAGTACTTACACATTTTCTTTTTAACATTACAAGCTCCAGAACCGAAAATAAACGATTTAAACCCTAAACATTTTATTTAAGAAACAACATTTTTTTAAACATTAGATCAAAGGGAAAGAAGCAAGCAACTTCACTTTGAACACGATTAATCATTTCGTTTAAGAAAAACTAGAAAAATTTGCTTCGTAATCCAACAAAATTACTTCTCACAAATTTTGATCATAAACTTGAAAATAAATTTTTTTCGTTAGAAAAAATATTGCCAAGATGTTCCAGCAATGAGCCAAACCCAAAAATCCACACCCTAAAAATGAAAAAAATGTGACATTCGTAGAGACAAAAATGTAAAATGCTAAACCTCGAATAACAACATACTTTTAAACTTTAAAACCCAAACATATCATCCTCCCCGTCAGTAAATATGGACTCATCGTTTACCTTAATATTTTCAACGATCAAAATATTAAACATACAAGAAGTTATTGTGTAGGATTTTTTTACCCCCAACAGCTTAAACATCTGAACAGTCATTTTAAGCAATAATTTCCCGAAAAATAATTTACCTTGAGTGAATTTAAATCAATATCGTCAAGGCTGCAGTTCACACTAGTCACCGCCATGATGGCATCGGACATTCAAGTCTCCTATTTCCTTTACAAAAATGCCCTTAGTATTCCTTTTATACTCTATAACCAATTTCCTATAGACTACGTTTGATTATAATTGATTTATCGCACAAATTATTTGCGTCCAAGCACATAGTTAGGCGTGAAAACAATGAAACCGCAGCGACACATAAACTCTCTCCATCTGTATTTACACAGCATGCAAAAATGGTCACAGGATCCGGATTACTCCGAGGTTATGGAACTTGATCCTATTCGCAAGCATCCTGACCTGAGATCTCGAAGTTTATAGGGTTTAGATGGTTGCACGTGACGTCATTATGACAGATCATACATACGTTATGTACTTCAAAAACTTCGCGACCGGTTCAGTTATGTATAATTTTTGATACAGATGATATTATAATGTACTGTATTTCTTAGAGAGCTGGTCATGACCGGTCTACCGATGACATGCCTTATAGAATGGCATCTAATTGGTTGCATACTTTAGCGCGGCACGTATTGAATTTTGATATAATTATAAATTTTCAATCTGCTTACATTGACACGAAATGACTCATACAAGACTCGAGAAAATGTGCGGACAAGCCTTTATTGACATAGGCAAAGCAATACATTAGTATCGAATAACAAACTATATTTCAAATTTTGCTACACTTTTCATTAACATACAAAAAATTTAGACTAAACATCCTAGACAAGATTTTTTTTTGCCATCCCTAGAATTAAAAATAAAATTCGTTTTTTTTTTTTTGCATTTCTTCACATTTTTGAGCTGATAAGGATATTTTTAGAAATTGGATTACCGTGAAAACGAATATATTCATTCCAATTTTGAGAAAATTTACTTATTAATGGTTCTATTTTTCTTTACAAAATACAAAAATGCCAGGTTTTGTTGCAAAAATAAGCAATAAATACAAATAAATAATTATTTCCATCAAAAGCCCAGTTTTTTTTTTAATCTTATGTCAAATGCAGAGACATACCACCTATTCTTTACTAAAAACTTATTAGTTTTATCTTAATTATTTTATTACCTATAACTGTTTCCCACAAAAAACCACACTACAGATTGGCCCACCAAAAGAATCTGGGTTTCATGTTTAGTTGCATTTTCTTTTTGGTTAAAAATCTTTCTTTTAAACTGTTAAAACCTTTTGAAGTTCATATCTGTTAAACCAGTACATAAAAAGCGTTTCTATTTGTCCTTTTTTGTATCTTTTTTTTTTTTTGACTAACCACCCAACATGGGTGTGGAAAAATGGAAAGTTCTCACCTCACAATGGTGAAAGTCAATTATAAGCTACAATGTATATAACAGCCTTTATTAAAGGCACAAGGCATATTTCTGTTGGGTAGAAATCAATTTATCACAATGTGATGATAGGATGAATGATTCTTAATTTTTTTTAAATACATAAATTACTTTACACCTTAATTTGTCATAAAACAGTCAACTGTTAAATATACGAATTAAGGCACAAAAAGTAACAGGGATGCTACCTTTAAGGTAAGGGATATACAAATGTTTTGATTACAAAAAATATCCAGAAATATTTCATCTCTTTAAATTTTAAACATTTTTTTTTTCTTTTTTAATTTTTTTTAAAACAAGTCAGTGACATCACATAACAGCCGCAGAACTTCAAAAAATACTCATGCAATCTTTTAAGTCCAGTTCTTGACTGCCCTACAAATTTTCCAAGTTTTCCACACACAAATCCACCATTGTTTTTTTCCACAAAAAGTTTCTGCCCACTTCTAGTACTGTAGCATCCCTGAAGATGACCAAATGGCCATGTCCTCATTTGAGGCATTTAAAATGTCATGGAAAAAATTAAACTGCGATTTTCCTCTAACCACTGGAATGTCATTTTTCAAATATATAAAAATGAAAAAGAACAAAACGAATTTCTCCAAAATTTTGATAATCATCTAACTAAATTTAGTTAAAACATGTACTGGCCACAGACAAAAATAAAAAAAATAAAATCTTTTGAAAATAATTCATGACAGTTTGAGAAATTTAATTTCCCAGATTGGTAGGCCATCCAGGCAGCATGGCATGTATTCATCCCGCTTTTAGGGATGTACTTCATTTTATCATAAAAAATTAATTTAAAATAGTTCTAAACAAAAAGGACCAGCCCTTTTTTTTAAAGAGAAATAATACAACGGCAGTTTGGTTTCCAAAATGCCTACAAAAAAAAAGGAGGGGTAAAAATGAATAGATAACTTCTCTAAACAAAAAAGGGACAATATTGTAACCATTTTCACTAACTCATGTCTCTGCATACAAAAAATGAAACCTGACAAAACTTAATTCTCAAATGTTACTGCCTTAATTGGATTAAAAGAAAACAGCAGTAAGTAATGATAGAACCTTTCGATAGATACCATTTTGTAAACTATTATTTCTCTCCATCATTATATAAATGCATTGGGCCTCGTCTTGGCCTTTAGTAATGAAAGTATTAGAAAATGGGATCAATCCACCACAAAAAGTGATAAAATCCAGAAACTGCAGTGGCAAAACTTTGTTAAAAAATAGTACTAATTTCTTTTTCTTTTTGGTTGCTTCAAAATGGCAGCTGAGGAATACTTTTTAAGGTGTACAAAGTTTTTTTTTTCATTTTTTTTTTAAACAACTTTTAAAACATAAAAAATGACATTTGATTTATTCCCTAGCAGGTACTAAAAATATTAAGTTTTTCTTTCATCTAAAACTAAATCTTTAAAATTTCCACAAAAAAAAGATGATTCAAAATTTTGCATTTTCACTTGAAAATTCTCATTAAAAAACTTGTTAAAACAAAGAAAAGTATTAAAGCCTCTTCGTCTGTACTTTTTAAAACTTAACTACTTAAAAATATTCCCAGCCATTCAAAACATACATAACTCAAAACCTTCCATGATTCATTCAAAAAATAATAATAAATACTTTTTGAACAATTTTACAGTTACAAAAAGAAAACCAAGAAACAAAATGATCATCCACTGCACTTTTTAGTGTTCTCTTGTTGATCGACAGGGGACGGCAAAATTTTTTTTTTTAACTTACAGTACATTAGATCCATGTTTCACAACTATAGAATATTGGAAAAACTACAAACCACGACACTGAAGTAAAAAATTTTTCATCCCTTGATGTGAGGCAAACAAACACAGGGGGTTAATTTCTCTGATTACTTAAATCAAATTCAACACTAATCAAAATGCATTTTCAAAAAAAATTTAATTTTTTGTATAAATTTACTATTAATGCCACACCACAAGGTTTTCTTAAAGGTATAATTCAGTATATGCTGATAATTTCGAAAAAACATTTGTTTAACTTACGTTTAGACAAAAAAAAAAGTAAAAGAAAAACAATATTGAAAAATTCCACACAAATACTAATGGCAACAGCCCTGTGACCCTGTGATATGAAATGTTTTTAATATTTAGTGGCCCTCTTGTTTTTATAGCATTTAAAAAAAAAAAACACCTGATCTAGTATCACAATTTAACCACATGAGGAAAAACTTTTCAATTTCCAGTATTATTACATATACAAAAATTAAAGTAAAAAAAAATGGAGGGTTGAATTTATGTTAGGGTAATAATACCGTTAAAAAATGAGATTTTCATACTCTTAATATGAACAAAAAAATTTTTTTTTCTTTTTTTTTGTTCTTGTTGGGCTTTTTTTTTTTTTACACAAAAACAAAGATAGTTCATGAGCAAAAGTGAGAAAATTATGATCAAACTAAAATAAAAATCAAAACTTTTTAAATAAACAAAACAATGATCGTTATACTATTTTGAATAGGAACTTAAAAGCATTATGATTTTTCACCTCAAATGGTTCCATATACACGCGCACGTACAAGTGAATGCACACAAGAGACGACATGACAAAACAACTTGTTTTTTTTTTTAAATTAATCTAATCTACAAACAAGGACCACACCAAAAAAAATTTTTGTTCTCAGTAACAAAAAAAGAGGAAGAAAAAAAAAGTGAAAAAGAAAGAAAAAGAAAGACACCTCTTATTCTGGTCAAAAATTCCTGAGCAAAAGCAAATTCTCCGAAAACATTTTAAAAAATTTTCCAGAGGGGGGAAAATTTTTTTTTAAAAATTACTTATCTAAATTAATTGTTATTAGGCCCCTGAATGAGATTACACAAACTCCATCGACAAACCGTGTTACAAGATATTCCACTGTATAAAAAATCAGGTGTCCTCGCCTTTAAAAATCACATCACAGTGTTCACTCTGAGCTGCTGCGCTAAACACGGCTTTCAATCAATGCCGTAAACATTTTAACTACCCCACCAATCTTGCGACTGGCTGCTGTAGTTACCACCATATTGCGACCCGCCACCGTAGCCGCCCATGTAGTGATTGGCTCCAAATCCGTAGTTACCGCCGCTCGGATTAGTGAACGCAGGCCGATTCGAACCGCTCGATGGTCGCGATTGTTGGCGATAATCCCGAGAACCAAACCCTCCTCCGAATCTGTAAAAGAAATCCCAAGTGTTAAAAATACACCAATTAAAAGTTAAGACACATAACGAATGAAAAGCTAGCTAATCTCATTCTAGTATTAAGCAATTCATAATAATGTCTGAAACTTAGCAAGCTTTTCTTATAGATTAAAATTAAAGTAAGGCTTTCTAGCCTCTTTTGTCCTTGCCGACGTTGACTGCTTTGCTGATGACGTAATTCCAGAGCCATGCTTTCAAGCCAGCTTGGCATTTCTTGCTTCGTTTCGACTAATAGATCACCTAAGTCTCGCACCATATTTCGATTTTTGTCATTAAAGAAAGAAGTAGCTAGACCTATAATTTCAATGAAAAAATCCTCAGTTCAATTGAATTTCTAATCCTAAACAACTCTTACCTAAATTTCCTACACGTCCTGTACGTCCTATACGATGCACATATTCTTCGATGTCACTTGGTAAATCAAAATTTATCACGTGTTTCACATTGGGAATGTCTAAGCCTCGAGCAGCCACCTGTAAAACGTTTATAGTTTGATTACTTGTTATATATGAAACAAAAACAGGAATTTGTTTTGACTAGATTAAGCTCAGTGAAATAAATGTCCTCATACTAAAAATATTCAGGTTTCAAATGTCTTAAGCCATCACAGCAACTTTAAAATTGTCTAACAAATGATTAATGTTAAAACTTACGGCTGTGGCCACAAGAATAGGAGTCCGTCCAGTTCTGAACGAACGTAGTGCTTCTTCACGCTCGCGCTGAGAACGATCTCCATGAATACTCGTAACCGGATAACCTTCCTTGTTTAAAAAGTCTTCTAAAGAGTCTGCACCTTTTTTAGTCTCAACGAAAACTAGTGTCAAGGAATCGGGTCCTATTTAAGTAAAAAGATTTATTAGATATCAAAGTCAATGTTTAAAGAAAGCAATCCCAAAACTACAAAATTGGCTTGGATTACAAGCCAATTCGTACTTGTACTTGGTTTATCCAGTCCCGCAGCATTCAGGAGATCCAAGAGAAACGATCGTTTATCGTGTTCCTCCACCCAAACTATCTTTTGAGTGATGTTCTCACTCGTGCTTCCCACACGACCGACAGCCAAGAATATGTAGTTATCGAGAAAATCACGCGCCAACATCTGAATTTCTTTCGGGAATGTGGCAGAAAACATAAGAGTCTGCCGTTTGCCAGTTGATGGCATGCTATCCTGTTCAACTATCCTTCTGATTTGAGGTTCGAAGCCCATGTCTAACATGCGATCCGCTTCGTCTAGAACCAAAAATCTACAAAACAAAATTCTTTTAACCTCTGAAATCTTCCACGTTTCAGTTTAATCACATACCGGCAATTATCTAATCCAACTTTGCCACGTTCCAACATGTCCACAAGTCGACCTGGGGTTGCGACAAGTAAGTGACAACCTTTATCCAAATCGCGCATTTGCTGACCAACGTCAGCACCGCCGTAAACTACGCACGGTCTCACTCGCGAACGATAAGCGAATTTTCTCGCCTCGTCATAAATTTGAGTTGCCAACTCTCGGGTTGGAGACAAAATCAAGGCCGATGGATATTGTTTTCGGCGGCCATATGTTTTGCCATTACTAGCCTAAATTTATAAATTCATTAGTGCATCCTTAGATTTTATTAGGGACGTTTACTTACAGGTGGAGCAAACGGACCGCTCTCGTACAGCTGATTAAGTATCGGTAACAAAAATGCAGCCGTTTTTCCAGACCCCGTCTGTGCGCATGCCATTAAATCTCTCTTTCCCAAGATGATTGGTATGGCATGTTTCTGCACAGGAGTTGGTTTGTCGTACTTGGTAAGTCCAATATTATTCTTTATTATCTCTGTCAGCTGGCAATCGTCGAACTGCAGAAAAATTCTAGTTAGTATCCACTTTTATTATACCCATCACTGTCACCTTACATTTGTAATATTTTTAGGACAATTTTCGCCGGTCGCTTCAACAGGTATGTCTTCGTATTTATCAAAGTTGATTCCAGTATTGGAGCCACCAAATAACTCTCTTTTGATTTACAAAAAGAAACTTTCAATAACCTCCTACTTATAACGAATCATTTTCTTACTGTTCAATCTTGTCATTTTTGGGCAACGGTGCCGTCCAGTCATCTTCGTTGCCCCATCTATCGTTTCTTGTATCCCAACGATCATATCCGTCGCTTTAATAACAATAAAAAAAAAATGCAATTATTCCTTTAAATTAATCAATTCAATTCGTTCTCACCGATCATTGCTCGGTCCACGGTCCCAACGATCGTAGCTACGACGGTCACGGTCTCGGCCCCAACCACCACGTTCATGATCGTAGTCTACTTCACGTTCATCTTGCCACCGAGATCCACCCTCGGTGCTGAAGTTTCTAATATAAAGCTGTATATAATAAACTGCCTTTCAACCCCATTCAAATATTACCTAGGAGGAAAAGTTCCGGTTCGAGCCCCGGAGCTGCGACCACCACGTCCACCAAAGTTACTATAGTCGCCTCGAGTTCCGCGACTATTACTACCTGTAAATTAAAAAGAAATAAAATTAGGTCAAAATTCTATTTCATTTTTTCATTAATTTTAAAATGATATGGCTGAGACAGTCTAAGCTTTGTCTAAGCTTTAATTATAATTTTGAATTATAATTAATTCATAGACTTACTATAACCACTCCGACTATAAGAGTCTGAGGACCGACTGAACGTGTCAGATGGTCTGGAATAGTAATCTGAAATTTGCATGCAAAATTAAAATAAGAGTCAAAACAAATAATAAGACTAATAATAATAAAAATAAAATTAAAATGATGAGACAACACAAATGAGCAAACATTTTAATTACCACAATATCGGTTATCAAAACTTCCTACCATCCCCAAATCATCATCAATATCAAATCGATTGTCAGTTGAATTTCCCATATCTAAAGAATTAAAATATTTAATTTGATGCAATGAGTCTAAAACTATGAGTTTGAAATATTCTGGCAAAATCCTTGTCATGTATTATTAAATCACCACTCCCTATTTGCTATTTCAGTATAAACGAAACCTGATTCTAAAAATAATCGATGCTCCTCTACATTAAATCTGTTTTTAACCAACATCTAATTAAACTTCAAAAGACCTACTTTTTTCCCCCTTCCCAAATGATAAAATTTTGGCCTAACCCAACAGATGTACAACACCACATCCAATTCCTTCTATTTTACCCCTATCACGTCTGTCTCCAGTAGGAGGTCGACTAGCACCTGAAGAGCGGGAGTTCCAGTTTCCAGAACTGCTGCCCGCGCTGCCGCTTCGGGACTGTTGCGGTTGTTGTCGGTTACGAAGTGCAGGAGGGATGTAACGTGCTGGGGCACCGCCTCCCGTGTGGTTCAAGTCTAGTCCAGCAAACTGCAAATACAAATTCAGTCGAAATTTAATAACCGTATTGAAATTTAAATTGATAGATTTATTAAAATTTTCAAACAATTAGAACACTGCAAAGCATGGAGTATACGAGGGTTATTTTAATCGAGCTACACGAAAAGCACTTTTAGGAACGTGAAGTTGAACCGAGTTATATGTATTTTGAATTTGGTTTAATTTTTCGGAAGTTTATGGACGAAATTTCAATGTTAATTAGATGATTCGACAGTTCTCGCTCTTTGCGAGTGCTTTTCGGGTGTTAAGGGGTTCCGAATTCCATTCTAAAGGTGTAGTGCAACATGATGTGATATGTGCTCACTGAAAAAAAAAATTGAATGAAATTAAATTTTGTTTAAAAAGTGCATTTTGTGATGTATGAAAAATAAACAATGGTTTAAAACCCGCCATTAGTGCCGTGTTCGAATTGATAAGGGTTAGACTAAAAAGTAAATAAATGTGCAATTATTGCGTATTTTGATAAATTATGAAATTAGTTAATCAAATAAATGGACCGATCCCTGTATTATTTGCAGAAATGGAAACCAAGAATTTGATTAGCTAATCAGAAAAAATTGTCATTTGTTTTTGTAATCAATTTTTCAATTTGGTTGATGGCGATGCAATCAAAGCAAATTGAAACTGAAAGTCGATAACTGACAAATAATAAATAAAAGATATTTAGAAAGTCTATACATGAATTTTGATTCCACTAAAACAAAAAAAAAAGAACAAAATTTCGAACCTAACGAACAAAATAAAAGACAAGCGGTTTTCTTACCAACACCGATTCACCCTAAAATGAAACCATGCAGAATAGAACAGAATTATAAAGGCTAAAAAATTTGTCAAAATCGAATAAACTAAACGACCAAATTTAATCCAGAATCACCCTTGACGATTCCCCATGCTTTTATACGTGTAAACTTTTGATTAATTTTTTTTTAAACGAAACCAATCATAACTACGTTTGATCTCTACTGAAGTAGGATTAAAACATTGTCTAACTGATGGGAATAGTCAATAATTACCATAATGGGTGGTCCGTCCCCATAAATGGGATAAAACATGGGAGTCGTAGTGACGATCCTATGCGCCATTTTCTACGCCAGACGAGGGTTAATTTTTTGATGTGCCTTCGAAAACTGGCGTAGAAAGGTCGCTTCCGATTTACAAATCACTAGCAAATGTTTGAAAAATATTTTCCAGTACCTGCTGTTCTAGACCCTTCCCATTTTGGTTGGATTCATTACTCATATTACAGCAGAATGGAATGGAAGAGAGACCCAACTTCGGCTCAGGGAAGTTACACAAAAGATCGCCGGCAATTTTTATAGGCCTTCTGATGTCACTCAGTTATGAAACCCGGATGTAGAAATCTGTTGAACTTGCCTTTTATGATGCTTTGATACTTCCTTGCGGCATGAGAAATGCGATAATTACTTACGTCACACTGAAAGTTATGGAACAAGTGTATGATGGGATCAAAAATGCAGTCCTTCTTTGAATTAAAACCTAAATAGAACGTATTACGAATAACAATGAAATTCATCAGTTTGCTTAAATTTATTTATTCAATACCAAGAGACTGATTTGTTATCAAACTTTATCACCAGATAGCACACTAAGACACCCTACACCTACCGGCAAAATTTCAAATAACTGCAGGATTTCCTGTTCCGGTACCGTGCATTGACCATCCATTTTGTATAGAGTCGTGTTCGTTGTCAGTGTGAGTGAAAAATCCTCAAACATCGATGTTCGATTACCCTATTTAGCTTTAATTTTTATATTTTCTTAATCAAAACTACTTTTCTTACCGATTCTGGTAAAATCTGAATGTTTATCTGATAGTAAATTCTGCTATTTACATCCTACACATGCATCTAACCCTTAATACATGACACGAATTTTTTTTCTAAAATAAGATTATACGCTTGCAGATAGAAGAATGGGACGTGTAATTAGAAGTCAAAGGAAAGGTGCGGGAAGTGTTTTCAGAGCGCATGTTAAACATCGTAAGGGTCCGGCAAAACTTAGAGCTGTTGACTTCGCCGAACGACACGGTTATATCAAAGGAATCGTGAAGGTATGTTCACCTCCTTTGAAGATTAAATGAATACTAATTCAAACTGTTTATGATGCAATTCTACATAAAATCTGAATGTGTATGTGTTTACAAAAAAGAGGCTGTTTCTGAGTAATTTAAAATGTGATATTTCACTCATAGCACGGTCTTAACGCTTTTTATTTAATAAAGGTCATTTATATTTCAGGAAATTATTCACGATCCAGGTCGTGGTGCACCCCTAGCTGTAGTTGTTTTTCGAGATCCTTACCGTTATAAATTGCGAAAAGAATTATTCTTGGCTGCGGAGGGAATGTATACAGGACAGTTTATTTACTGTGGAAAGAAAGGTACTAGACAAAATTAATTTTATAACACAAATAAATGGATATAAATTTGCAGCCGCACTCCAAATCGGCAATGTTATGCCTGTTGGTATGATGCCGGAAGGAACAATCGTTTGCAATTTGGAAGAGAAAGGAGGAGATCGTGGTTCTTTGGCTCGTGCGTCTGGAAATTACGCCACTGTCATTTCCCACAACCCCGAAACAAAAAAGACCAGAGTTAAGTTACCATCAGGATGTAAGAAAGTGCTCGCTTCAGCTAATAGAGCTATGGTTGGTAAGTGATGATCAATGTTTTGCTTTATTATCAACAGCTAAACTTTTTTGGGTTTTTTAATAAATTTTAGGAATTGTTTCGGGTGGCGGACGTATCGACAAACCAATTTTGAAAGCTGGAAGAGCTTACCACAAATACAAGGTGAAACGCAACTGCTGGCCGAAGGTGAGAGGTGTTGCTATGAACCCTGTGGAACATCCTCACGGTGGTGGTAACCATCAACACATCGGTAAAGCTTCAACTGTTCGCCGGGATGCATCTGCGGGTCGTAAAGTCGGTCTTATTGCTGCTCGTCGTACTGGAAGAATACGTGGTGGAAAGACCGAAACGCAAAGGGCCGAAGATTAAAAAGATAATTGTATAATTTTAAATTGGAGAAATAAAAAAAAAGAAAGAATACTAATGGTTTAAAGTTCATTTAATTTATTATTATTATTACAATTTAAAAAAGGAATATACAAAATTAAAAATTCCCCCTTTTTTTCATTATTTCTTCTATTTCTGAGTCTGAAAGGGATTCACAAGACTCTGGTTTTCGTAAGGCAGATGGCACAGGTGAAACTGAGGAAAACAAAATTTTTATTAAAACTAATTAATGCAATGAATTAAATTAGGCTACCTTCAATATCATTATAAGTGCTTAATTCGTGACGTTGGAACGACATGAGTGAATCGCTAATAGATACATCCAAACAGCCAAAATCAGTTAGCGAGTTGGATCGATCTGATCTGGGGCTGACTATAGCTTTGGATTTTGCTTCCTGTAACATTCGGGCCATTGGTGACAGGTCTTCGCTAAATCCAGGTTCATTTAATATTGAAATAAAGGATCTAGAAGTACCCTTGATGGGTGATGATTGATGCAAAAACGTTTCCGATTCAACAAAAGTTATTTCAGGCTCCTCCAAGATTCCTGGTTCATTGGGCATTTGCACCAGTGACTTCTTAGGTGTGGATTTTGAACATGGGCTTACGCTGGAATTTCTATGGCTAGTTGCATAAGAACTTCGAGGGGTGTCGACCTCAGAAATCGTGCTTAGTTCGTGAGGAGTTAAATTCATTCCTCTATTTATTGTGACAGGACATTTTCGTCGTCTTATTGTCACATTGTGGAACCCATCCTCAGGTTCTGCATCATAGTCACACTGCTCCTCTTCAGTAAAAATAAATTCCTCCGAGTCTTTTCGCTTCTGATCAAGTTCTTTCCGCATTCTTCTAACTTGTTGCAACTCCTCCTGAAGTTGACGCTGTTCCTCCGACATGCGTTGTACATCTTTATTATACTCCAACATCTTCGCTTCTTTTACTTCAACGTTTTTAATTTCTCTAGTTAATGAATCATCTGACTGATTGCTTAAAGATGCGTCTAATTCATCAGTTAAGACATGATCTGCCCAAGGGACTTTAATCGAACTTAATTCATCAGTTAAGACATGATCTGCCCAAGGAACTTTAATCGAACTTGATAAATCGTTTTCGTTATCATCAATACTTTTATCCTGACTTAAATTTGGGGGATTGTCTTCTAAGGGTGGGAAAAAAGCCTTGTGTGTCAAGTTTATTGAGCGATTACTTGCTGTGGGCATCGGCAAAAATTCTTCTGAAGTATTTAGTGAGAGTTTACTCGCTTTTGATGCCACCGAAGATTTTTCTGGCAAGTTTAATGAGAGTTTACTCGCTTGTGATGCCACCGAAGATTTTTCTGACAAGTTTAATGAGAGTTTACTCGCTTGTGATGCCACCGAAGATTTTTCTGGCAAGTTTAATGAGAGTTCACTTGCTTGTGTTGTCTCCACAGATTTCTGTGAAACACTTAGTGAGAGTTTACTGGCTTGCGATACTACCGATGATTTTTTGGAAATATTTAGTGACAGATCAGTCGCATTTGATGCTGCCAAAACTTGTTCCCATGACACGGTATTAGTGCAACCGGAGGCATCGTCCGAACCTTTAACTGTATCCGTTTTTTTAGTGTCCGGTATTTTAACATAACTTTTGGTGAATGCCTTTTTATTTGGCGACGGGACGCCACGGGTTTCTAAGAAATTTTTTAACAATTCTCGAGTAACCACAGCTTTATGGACACTCGAACGGCGTGGGGCCGGAGTGGAAGGATGCACTGTTTTAGTAGCAAAATTCAAACTTTGTTTAGTTATAACTGTGTTAGGTATTGGAGACTGAAACTTCTTTTTGGGCGATTCTTTAACTAGTGGTTTCGATGATTCAATTTTATTTTTTGTGATCTTCAATTTACCTAGTGGAGAGGTCGTATTTCTAGGCAACCATTGAATGTGACCTTTTTTAAGAGGCCTCAGTCCCATAGTAGAAGAAATGCTCCGTCTTAGTTTTGGTGAATGGTTCACGTAAGATGGCTCCAACACTAGTTCAGGTGTACGCTGAAATTCCTCTGGAGACGACTCCACCAATGATTCGATATTTTTATAACATTTTGGAGTTGTGGGCATTTCCGGTGAAGCGTGCACCAGATCTACTGATGAGTCAATCTTGATTCTAAAGAGAAATCGTATTGTTAAATAGAATGAAATCTGGAATTATTTTATAACGTACATTTCTGGTTTTTTTACAGTTGCATCCATCAAAGATAATGGAGAATTTGTTTCTACAACCGGTCGTTCAATAAATTTAAGTTTCTCGTCTCGGAATTCTACTTGCATCATATCCTCCACTAGTTTTTCCATTTTCAACTGTTGTTCTTGTCTGTCTTTCCAATCTTTCACCTCCCCAATATTCTTGAAGTGTTTCAGTTTTTCTTGTCTATTTAAAGTTTCAAGTGCTTCCATTATTTCCGTACGATTTTTCTCAGCTTGTACTTTTTCCATCGCAGTTTTATAACGCTCTATATTTTTCTTCTCAACTTCTTTGTTTTTCATTTGTTCCGCTATTCCTCTTCTACCTGAATTTAAATCGTCAGCAAATTGGCGAGCATCTGAAGAAAGTAAATTCTCTCTAGCTACAATAACGGAAGGTAAAATATTACTTCCGTAAATTACAGTCGATGGACTTTGTTTTGTTCTTTTTGGTCCTTTTCCTTTTGATTTTTGACTTTTGTAACCAACGGAAACTCGGTGTTTACGCTGATTTTTGTAGGACTTCAAGCTAATGTCATTGGATTGTGGACTATTTTCTTTATCTTCAAAATATATTTTAGGTGAGATGTCAGTCATATTTGGAGTGATCACGTGTTTATTTAAAAATGGTGGCATTTGATTAGGCGATTGAGCCGTTTCCGTATTTCTGCCTAAATTACCGATTGGTCTACTTTTTTTCAGCCCTAATAAAATTATATAAAATTTGTCATATTGTATTGCAGAACCGGATTTTATTTTCTTACCATTTGATGAATGGAATCGCTGAAGAGGACTTGCAGGTGATTTAGGTAAAGCAGCAATCATTGCTGCTCTAGTCTTTTCTCTCACAGTATTATCTTTTCGTCTTTGAGTAATTTTAGATTTACTTTCGTTCACTTCATCGTGAAATTGGCGTAATTGAAACATTGCATCCCGTCCTCGATGCTCAGCAATTCGGTGGTTTAGATCCGATTTCTGCTTTAGTAAATCTTGAAGTTGTTCCTGTATAAACAAATTATTTAAGCAAACATTTCGTGCCACACGCTCACGAATCACAAGATTTACCTGACTTTGGACACTTTTGTGAGCTTCCCCAATATGATCAAAGCATGCAGAATATTGTGAACAGAGAATGTCGAGTTCTTTATTAACAACTTCAATTAGCTCCCGCTGTAACATAAAAATGCGTTATACGTTATGAAAACTTAATATTTGATTCAATCATTACTTTCTTATTTTCACCAAGTTTTTGCAGCTGATAATTTCGCTCTCTTTCTACTGCTTGGCGAATATTAGAAGCTATTTCCTTCGATTGACAACGAACCTAGAATTTAAATACTGTAGTCATCTCCAAATTTAAATGTCTTGTTTTACAACAGTTACAAAAGTGATCGTTCGTGTATTTTTAAGTAGGAATCAAACTTTAAATTTGTACCTGCACAAGCCTAGCTTTTTTTCTTTTATCTTTTTCCTGCTCCAAATACGTTTCTAATTCTCCGGGATCAATTAAACAACGAGCTTGATTACTTAGCATTTTACGTCATTAGACGTCTCCCTCGGCCTCCATAATTTCAAATTTGTTGCTATGATCGAAAACGAGGTCAAGTGACGAAATACTTTTTTTTCACACTTCAAATATCTTACAATTGCAGTAATTTTCTCGTTATTTTAATAATATACACTAAAGAATAAGCATGGTAATAGTTTTTAGTTGATTAAAGTTTCAATCACTGGTTTAGGAGTATCATAGGTGGCGCTAAATACAGGCACTGACTGGCCCTTGGACTGGTCAGACTGCCAGCTGCCGACTTTATTTTCATTAGACACTTTCGGTTTCGTTTTTTACAGGTGGCGCTGATGGCAGAAGGTGTCCGGCCCTCAGACTGACTGCAGAGCCAACTACTGACAATTTATTAAACCAAAAGATTCCAAACCAGTCCCAAAATGGCGGCTGAAGTGACGGACTCGGAGCTGGATGTAGATGTTTTTCTGAATGATGAAGAATCTACGAGTCCGCCACTTCTACCATGGGACAGGTTTTTTCATTGGCTTCATTGTATTTGTATCGTAACGTTTGATTTAGAATTGGGACAAGCTATGGAGGTAATTTATTGTTTTATTTTATTTTTATAACTTTTTATTCACATTGTATTTTGACGTAACGTTGTGCACTGATAAGAGAACTTTAATAGTTTATTACTCTTGTAATTGCGTATAAAAACTTGCAATATACGACGAAAACATAGAGCCCTAAAATTGTATTTACTGTAATTACGATACTAAAAATAGCATAATTATTTTAATGTAGATTATATTTCCCGGGCATGTGAAACTCACAGAGAAAGAAGTGAGTACATGTAATTAATACAGTTAATTATTTGAGAATTCATTTTATTTGTTATATTTTTCAGAAAATGAACATCTGCTACTTGTCATTTCCTGACTCAAATTCTGGTTGTATGGGTGATACTCAATTCCATTTTCGAATACGTCAATGCCCTGGTCGGCGATCTGTAATTCCCATGCATGCTCAATACAATAGAGAATGCCCAACAGTTTTACAAGTAATTAGAAACATCTCATTTCAAATAAACAAACGCTGTATTTTATTTTTAAATAATAGATTGATTCATCTTATTTTTACGGCTATGTTTATTTTCGACAAGTTAAAGACAAATCATTGCGTCGCGGCTATTTTCAGAAAGTATATTGCATGAAACACACACTTTTCTATAACCGATAAGGCCTTTATTACAGTCTCTTGTACTCATAACACGGTTTCCTTTCATTCAACTATTTTCGTATGTTGTTAAGATTGTGGCACCAGAGTATTTTAAAAATGGCGAACCTAGTATTGAATCCGGTAAACTTTTTTTTGTTAAAAACATTGAAGTTTTCTTAATTTTTTTTTAAAAAATGTTAAGCATGCCACGATATTGATCAGTGGCCTGCACCAGTGCCTGGTACAATATTGAACCTGCCCATTTTAGGAAATGTGTTGCAGGTAAAACAACACATATTCATTCTAGCCAAAATAAACTGATAATTTTGTTGTTACAATTAACAGGTGCAAATTCCCAATAGATCTGAGAAATTATCATTTGCCTTCAACGATGATAAAAACAGTATAAATAAAGTATGTATGCTTTGCTAAGACTTAACTCAGTAGTAGTAGAACAGAATTTTAAAATAACTGTTGTCTAAAATTTATTTTGTTTTATAGTCATATCTCCCTGCACCTTGTATTTTACCATCCATCTGTGATGTTAATATGTTCAAGTAAATGAAACTGATTAATTTTTCAACATGAGCACTTTCAATAATTAATTTAATTTTAGGTCTTTTTGTCCTGTTTTATCTCATGTGCAGCTGTTGTGGGAATTAGTTATAACAGCAGAAGTAAGGCTAATTATAAAGAGATTAAGTTCAAAGTAAATATTTTATTCCCCAGCCAATTGTCGTTATGGCATCATCACCAACAGTATGTTCGGAAATGGTGCAGGCATTAACGAGGTGATTAAACTTTAATCTCTTAATCTAAGTGATGATACCTAACCTTGTTTTGTCTCTAGTATGATCTGGCCTTTGAAATTCTGTGGTGATTTTAGACCATTTTTTACGATACACGATAGCGAATTCAAAGAATACACAACCAAAACTCAAGCTCCGTATGTATAATTCAGATTGTTATCTTATAGACGTTAAATTTTTATATTTGTGTAGACCACCGGTAATTCTAGGTGTTACTAATCCATTTTTTGCAAAAACACTTCAACACTGGCCACACGTAATACGTATTGGTGATTCTATTAACGGATGTAAGTCTTGAAAATTTTAAAAAAAGTGTTTTGTAACGCCTTGATTCGTTGTTTACAGCGTCATCACTTTCACATAAAAATAAAATTAAAAAAGCTGGAAATTTGAAAACTGTAGACTCCAAGCCAGGTCGAAAAAGAATCCTTAATTAAAAACAAGAATTAGACGTGAATTTGTTTTTTCTAGGTGTTTATACCAGATATAAACCATTTTTACAAAAAGATAAAGCCGTTTTAAGGAAGATTATAAAGGGAATTCAAACAGATAGACCGATGGAAGTTCAAAACGCATTGCTCAAACGCCATTTTGTAGAAATTACACAGAGTTTTATCATTCCCCTGGAGAGGTATATGGCTAGTCTAATGCCCCTGCAACGAAATATTTCGCCGCACAAGGTAATTGATGCATTACTTTTAACCCTTATTATTTTATTTTTGCTTTTTAATTTTCAGGCTGCACCAAACCTTAGGCCATTTAATCCTGACGATTTTATAAAGAGTTTGGATATAGCAGGTCCTCAGTTGACTACTGGGGTTAGAGGTGATTGGGTTGGACTTTATAGGTAATGAAATTGTTTTAAAATTTATGTCTTATATTCATGTTATCATCATTTTTAGGAAATTTTTTCGGTCAACTACCTTTAGTTGTTGGTACAATATGCGATACAGAGAAGTAACGAAAAAATTACAAGCATTGCACTTGGAAGCATTAAGCGATGCTGTAATGATATGTCAAGATTTTTATTTATTTTTGCCTTATTTAATCTTAGGTAATTATTTGTAGGATTTACAGTTGTGGATTAAAGATAAGCAAGAAGTTGAGGTTGTGGATCTTGTATTAAAAATTAAGGACAAATTGGTAAGGAAAGGTGTTTTGTGATTTAATTTTATGTATCATTTTTTTATCTATTAGGAAACGGCAACCAGTGATAATTTACCAGTGACAAAGTCAACTTTAAATAAACTGCAGAGCAGTCTAGAATCCATTATTTACACATTACCCGATGACCTTCAAGGAGTTTTAAAAATCAGTTGATATGAAAACTTTGTTTTTCTGTTTCCTTATGTTGGAATGTGATGACTGTTTTATTTAATTTTGTTAGTATATTGTACTGAACTTGTTTTATGAAAAGAGTGACACCTATTTTTTAAGTATGAAATTAAGAAACTACTTAAAATAATAGAAAATTTGTAAACTACTTATTAAAGACAATTTGTAATTAAAGAATTTTGTAAATTCTTACATGACTACTGGTTCTTAAATTCAACATCAGAAAACTTTTATTAAATTAAAAATGCATAACTATTCAGGTTGAGAAATATCTTTACAGTAATTATGCAAAAACTCGCAATCAGTAGTCACTTTTGGTTGTGAAGGCGAAATATCAGCTAACGTTTTCTTGACAGCATTGCGCTTCAATGTTCTAAGTGTAGGAAGTGCAAATATTTTTTGCAACATTTTGTAAACTCTTGGACTGAGGTCATAAATTGAGCGAGCGAATGCTTTTTCATCGTCACTCCATTTTCTTTCTTGTTTTTGTTTATTGAACATTTTAATTTGTGAAGCGAAAAATGCTTGGCATTGTCCGGAAAGATATAATCTACTCATGTCAATAAATTCTTGTTGCGTCAAATTTTTTTCTGCTGTTTTCAGTTTCTCACTTAATCGTTCATACCGTCTTGTTAATCGAAGAACTTTCTGATTTTTAGCTCTTATTTTTTTACGTAAAATACTTAATTTGTCTTGTTCTGGTACAATACAAGGTTTTAAAGTTGATAAAGCACTTTCTGGAATTGACGTTGCGTCTGACATTTGTTTCTTGTTAGTATCTGACTTTGCTAACTGATTCACGTTATTGTTGATCAATAAAGATGTGGGTGGCATTGCGGGTCTTACGACTTTGTTAGCCTCCAACATTGTCGTAGGTTGTGTGATCTTGTTTGGGTTGAGTGACCTTATTACGCCTCCAACTTTATTGGGAATTAATACGTATGAAGGTGGAACTGCAATGCACATCTTTAGAAATTCGGGGTTATTAAGTGGGATGCTTGACATATTAGGCGGTTGCAGTAGGGGTACAACTTTAGTTACTGGCGTCATTGGATCTATAACATTATTGGCAGGTACTAATGCGGACGATTGGACTGTAGAAATTTCATTGTTGTTTTTTGCAATTTTTAATTCACTCGAAACTTCTACGTTTAAAGATTGTATTCCAACCGATCCTCGTTCCTTTTTCACTGGAAGCAGAGCAGGCACTTCTTTAATGGGTTTTTCTTGCACTGGACGTCTTGGCAATGGATTTTCGTATGTTTTAGTTTTGAAAAGAGTCGGTAATGCTGAATGAATTAAACGCTTTCCTGGTTTGCGAATACCTTTTTCTTTCGGGTTCATAAATTGGTTAGGTTCAAAGTGGTCCTCACATAAGCAATGATGACGTGTGATGTGTGGTTCTCTTGAAAGTAAGTCAGTTCGTTGAGATCTGATAATCCATTCTCTGCAGCTAAGAATAAAAATTGTGCATGTTATTCTTTAATTATGTGCCGTTTATTTTATTACCGTTTTTCATCTCTAGGATAGCTAAAAAAACTCAAAGGAGAGTTTTTTTCTTTTTTTTGTTTACAATCGGCAGCCGAACAGTAACACATGCTTTGCCGATATGCCATTCTGAAAGCAGTCTTATTGCATTGTTCATCCATTTCGCACGTAGCTCTCTAACAACAGTAGACACCTTGTGGCAAATTGTACAAGCCACGTGAATGTGGGCACGTCCTCTACTCACTTCTTTTATAGTATTATATATTTTAACGTTTTATCAGTTTTAGTGAAAAGTTTGTTGTAATCATCGTGAAAGTAAACTGGAATCAGGATTATACGGAAGCCGGATAGGAAACATCAACATTTATCACTTAATCTTGGTAGCTTTAATTACAGATATCGAAGTTGAAGTAATTTAATTATTGTTGTCAGCGAGTTGAAAAAGCTTTTATTTATATTTACACGTACTTTTTGTTCTGATTTGATCCTTTTTTTTTTCCTTTCGTATGGAAGGTTATAAAAAACAAAAAATAAGTTTACGGAATGAACACAAACTTACATAAAGTTTTTGGTAAGATGCTATTCCTATCTGGAAGCTAATAATATGTGTTTAGAGTGGTAAGAACAAAAATTTAGACAATAATGCAAATAAAATTTGTACAGCGTTAAGTGAAATGGTCACTATTCTATTACAGCTAATCTGAGACTTTGTTAATACTTATTACGTCAGAACGACAACAAAAATTGTAAAAACGTAACACTGTATATGGAAATAGGTCATATTAAATAAGAGCTTACTCAATGTCCTAATGCAGTACAGACACACACACACACACTGGTTTAAATGTACAGTATAACTTATGAATTGCACGTTTTCTCTTAAAAAATGCCTTACTATATTTTCAATTTTTTTAATTTATTGTAACCGGAAGAATCGCGGAGAGCAAAATTCCTTGTTTTTTTTTTTAACTTTGGCTATATGACCCTGCTTTTATTTATTTTGTACGTTCTCGCTATATCGATTTTTACAGTATGTGAATTAAAGTAGGTTGAGTACACATCAATAATTTTTATGAAAATAATTTAAGCCGTCGCGTGCGGAATAATAAGGCAACAGATAAAATTATACCTTCACAAATGAAAATTCATTACGAATCTACTAATACGACATTTTTGCGACGAAAAATAATAGACAAACTTGTCATACCAATTAATCTGTTATGTCGACAATTTAACAAACAAAGTAAATAAAATGGATATTAAAGGTGTGAAAGCGGTTTGTTTTAGTTTATATTGAGAAGAACCAATGAAGGTTTTAAACTACATGTATCCATCAGTTGCTATAAAGAATCAAAGCACTCAGTAAGCTTTATAACTTTCCAATTCATTAAGACATGATAATATAGATGACACGCCTTCTATTTTTGTATTTCGTTGTTGTTCAGTCAAGTCTCAAATGAGATTTTACTTTGAAATTTTAATCAAATGTCAATTATGTATATCTTAGTTGAAATATACCAAAAAAAAAAAAAATACTATAATTAGACGCTCTAAGGTTTCACATTAGTACTGTTACAATTTTTATTCTCTGTTACTTTATAAATCTCCGATAAAAAAGGTGTCCACTTTCAAACTTTTATTAACATGTTTGAGAAATACTTTTCCTTTTCACAGATCTAATTTTAGCAATAATATCTGTAATCTTCTTCTGGTATGAACTGAATAACGTCTATTTATAATTCGGATTTTCGAAAGATAATATAGTCCCAACGGCTATGAAAAAGAAAAATTAAATTGATGAAAAGATATACTAAAAGTAATGCAAAACGTCATTTTAGGAATGAACGAAATTATATTTGTGTAACTACAAGTAAATTGAGATAATTGATTTCTTAGCTAATTGGAAATTGGAGCAACCGGAACTGTAATCGGATTAATATTCTATATTTTTAAAGGATATATTATTTTCAGGTATCGTCTCAGCATCCAACATTTCATTTCTCCATCCAATTGTTCTCTGCTCCTCTATCCAATCTAGATGAATAAATCGATTCAGATTACAAGTTTACTTACTCTGTGGCTTGCTCTTTCTTGAGAGTCTTACACAACATGCAATTGCAATAATGATCATCTTGACTAGACCAACAATAATTATAATCAAATACAATGGATGAATGTCATCAAATGTATTTTTTGAATCTACAGGCTTCTTAATCTCATATACTGTGAAATAACTCATAAATTTTGTACAAAAATTTTTTTTCAATGTAATGTAAACTTGAAAACTTACCACATTCTTCTCCTACCACAGACGGAATAGACGAACCTACACAATTCCCACATTCATACGGATTTGTTGGACATGTTTTACTGCCCGGATTTCTTGCGTATTCTTTGTAGCAATCCACACAACACAAACAAAGTCCATCTCGCCATTCAGCACCAATAGAACATGTATCTTTATCGCAATGACCCCTTACGTTTGTTGGATTTGCAGCCTTTTCAGGAAGCTAGAAAATACAAGCGTATTTTTTTTTTGGTCTACTAAGTAAATTACTCCAAGTCATTTTTTAAGAGTTTCACTTAAAACTATGTTTGCCCTCAAAATTAAAGAAATGAAAAATTTCCCTTTCCCTTCACCATCCATTCTCGCCTCCCTATAGATTCACGACGCCCACAAACTACAATTCTTAAATACTTATTAAATTATTTTGTAGGGTTAAAACTTTAGGAAACAGCTCGAAGGCTAGGCGCGTTCAATTTAAGAGAGCACGATTAAAAAAATTGCGGTGAAGACGGTAAATAAAGTTCCCAGTTCTTCTGAAAACTTACGTTAATTAGAAGCAGTGCGGTTATTTGAAAAAGAACTAATAACTTCGACATAATTACTGCCTGAAAAGAAAAATTAGGTAATATAAACAACCGGATTGATCTGCATAAATGCATAATAACAAAAAGGAATTTACTTTTGATAATAATAAGCGTTTCACATACCTTGAACTTTGAGCCGTATGAAATGAATAGTTCGGAAAGTGAAGTTGTGTAAAAATTACGCGTAAGAAAAAGTTTTTAAAAGAATTACGTGACGTGAGATCAAATAAGTAGGTCTATCTGAAACGCATTCAAGATATAAAAAATTTATAGCTAAGTGCTTTTAATGTGAAATGTCTGATTTCAGAGAGCCTTGATGTTGAGCTTGACAAGACATATCAATCAGTTTTCATTCAATTTAATCTTCATGTAGTTCTTAATTTACAATCAATTTAACTTTTCATTACAATTCACTATAAAAGCAATAAAGTGGTGAACTCACATGCTATGTGCTGGTACAACGATCTGATTATGTCATGGAGGTATTTAAATTAGATAACATCATTGTTGCTATTAATTAAAGAAAATTGCTTCTTATTTCAAAGAAAATCGTGATGCGAGTTTATCCTAGAAGAGCGCTGAA
Source organism: Pachymerium ferrugineum (assembly GCA_034686365.1). Lineage (NCBI taxonomy): Eukaryota > Metazoa > Arthropoda > Chilopoda > Geophilomorpha > Geophilidae > Pachymerium > Pachymerium ferrugineum. The sequence goes on from JAQGAS010000026.1 coordinate 63,981, forward strand.
AATTACTTAAATTTCTAAAAACTGCGTTCGTTAGCTACAAAATTATTGTTTTAATAACTATACAATTTCGTGTAAAATTTGCTTTCCGTTCCAGTTGATATGTTTTTGGTTAACAACATTAACACCAGGTGGCAACCATCATCATCATAACATGTGTGTTGGAAGTTCACTCTAAAAATCCGGTAAAAGGTTTTGCGTAATTCTTTGAATTTGTAAAATCGGTTTTAATCCTTTAGGCTTGTTTAGTAAAATCGGTTTTAATCCTTTAGGTTTGTTTAGTGTCTTCTGGGATATCCACGTTTTCCGGAAGCGGAACAGGGTGAAAAAAAAGAATCCCGCTTTTCTAACCGACATTTATGCTACCAAAAACCGCCATTTCATTAGGATCGACGGATTAAGCAAAAAGTATGTAAGTAGAAATATTTGATTCGATTTTCTACTGAGTAGAACAAGCTTATATTAGTATTAACCGAAACGTATAGTTTAAATCTAATTCTGTGAGATAATGTTTTAAAATTAAAATTTACGTATGGGCTATAAACTAAAAAATATCTTTAATACGCTAATATATACGTTCCACGATATTTACAAATTTGAACAATATGTTATTAGATTAATATAATTACGGTGTTTCAAAGTTTGTTGAAAATTCGAAAATGGTACATCCGATATAATTCGTTGGGTTTATCATCCCAGTTTGTTCTTCAGGTCCAATCCTCCATTAAGAAATGTCAGTACCTCCAAAGCTAAGCCCCAATATGAACCTGAAGGTTTATCTTTCAAAGCATCAAGCACGGTGGCTAGTTGGTTATTTATACACTCTTCAATTGGAAGATGAGCACAGACAGGATTTTTGCTCCAAAGATAATTAACTCCACTCTTAGCTTCTTCCATTCCTTCGACAGCGTACGAAATGTCTACCATCAAAATCAACTCATTTTTCACCACATTAAGAGCATTTCGCAACTTCATGAGGGGTAAGGTCCAAAGAATATGATCATTTTTTTTTAAAGTTATGAATGGATTTTTATCACTTAAATTTTTGATATATCCAAGTACTCTTTTACCCTCCCCAAAATATTCCGACAAATATCCATCAGTAATTTTCAACTGCTGGGACTTGCTATGTGGTGAATGGTAAAGATGAATTTCAATTTTGTTATCACGAGCCACAGACCATTTCAAGTAAACTGTAAAAGAAGTTGACGCATATGACGCTGTGAACTCAGGGCTCGTAATGGATGATGTTCCTTCTGTTGTGGAGTTTACCCAGTTCTTGATGATCCATATGAAAGTTGCATTAGCCTCTTTAGTACTTTCTCCGATCATTGTTGCAGAGAGAAAATCTGGATTCATATACGATAACCCAACTGTTGCTAAGACTAATAAAAGAAATACTCTACTTAACATATTTATAATCCTGGAAAATTGTTAGTTAGAGTGAGCAAAAATAACGAGTGATTTGATATTTTTAGTAAGCACTCTTATTTATTGCACTTTGTTTATGATAGCAGTATAATTTACCTTTGTTACTTTAATTGGATAGTCCAGAGTTACAAAACATGATCAGGATTTTAAGGTTATAAACTGCAGTATCAATGCACGCGCTTGAAGAAATACGTCATAAACTAACTTGACCATTCAACTTTTTAATGGAAATTGCAATATAATAACACTGTATCAAAAATTAACCGGATAAGTTAAAATTAAGTTAAGAACTAGAGTTGTGGGTAGAGATATTACGAAAAAGAGGGTTTTGCTGATAGAGCTATTAAGGTCGACATGCAGTATTGATTTTCTCAGCCCATGGAAAAGGTTACAATCTCAGTTGGAATCCGAATAGGCTAAAAGGAATGCGAAGCATTGCATTTAACTGAAATTTATACGAATGGTTGTTGAATAATTTTAGTTAAATTCTCATTTGTTAAACCTTCAACATTGGTGAAAGAACTAAAATAAACTTTCTTTGTTTTAATTAAGGTGGTAATTGGTTTATCAAGTTCGATTAAATGGAGCAAAGTCGTTAGTTGAGTATTGGTCACCAAGACTCATGTTTAATTTTGGCTATTCTTTTAGTAACAAAAAGCTTACATCTCTACTATTGACTCTGCCACGTGTGCGAAACATGTTTATTTAGATCCAGCTTTAAAAAAGTATTTATTTAGCCTGCGATTTTAATCATTTTTTTGTTGTTTTCAAAATTATTACTGGTATGAATATGAATTATTGATCTTGTTCTAATTAAAAATTTGAAAAATAGTAGAAAATTATCTTTCGTACAATGACTTGTTTTCAATGTTTTAGCTAATCAAAATAGGTAAAATATAACTTTTGAAATGGGATAAAATTTAATACCGTGTTTGTGCTGCTTGATTTTAATCACCTGCATCTTGCTGTTACATGAAACACCATAGTAGTTAAGTATTTATTACCTCACAAGCTTAGGTAAATTTGAGGTTAACAAGTATCAATTTAAAATGTGAATCGCTTCTGCATTATTATAGTGACGATGCAGAAATGATTAATAACAGGCTTATTTTCCGTTACACTGGTTTGTGATTTGTATAATCCCAAAGTTCGTATTTGTGTGAATTGTTCTATAATTCATACGATGAACGTAGATAAAATTGTTGATGAGAAGTTTCCAAAACAAACTTATGCCAAACAACAAATAACAAAAATGGTAGTAGTTAAACAGCAATAAAACGGTAGATGTGTCTTGAAATTGCTTTTATAGTGTTTTCCGATAAGCGTTAGGCTTAATTAGGTGTAAAATTTTTTTGTGGCTTTATCAAACTAATGCGTTGATAAGTTCTGTAGGGGATTCTAAATTAATATCTTATACCAATGGTATAAAAGAAATGAGTGAAATGTTTTGCACACTACAAACAAATTAATGTAGTATAAATGACCTAAATTACTGCTTTATCATGTTAAATTGTTCTTTAAATGGAAAATAGGTACTTTTTGTTTGTAAAAAAGAAACATGTTAAGTCGGATGCAAATTTAAAACTGCAATTTCGTTTTATGAATGGGAACGCATCTCTAATGGTAGTATGAGGAATCCTGCGTTTGTGTTTATGTACGGTTTCGATGCCATGTTGATTATCTTGCACAAAGGACTTGTCCTCATTTTTTTTCATCCCGTTCCATGCTCTTTTCAAAACATGGCCCTCAGCCGCATTCTGAATGAGAAAATTTATCACTTTGAGTTGACACTGTTACTGGAGTGAACTCAACTGCTAACTCCCCTTCAAAGTTGCCTCCCTTTAGAATAACTAGTGTGTAGTTTTTTGTCTAGTAGCTCAACCATAAAGTTAAAAGGGTTCCCTCACAATTGAAAAAGATAAAGATGCAGTTATTGTACTGCAGCAACTCGAAAATATTATCACAGAAAACATCAGAAATTTTAGGAAAACAATCTTAGTTGATATAGACCTTTTTGATAGACGATAGTTAATGATGAGAAAGAAGATTGTTTCACCACCTTGTATAACTATAGGCCATAGCGCTTCTATGGGTGATGATAGGTGGCAGTACAAAAGGTTTTATATGAATTTGTTTCATGAAAAAGTTGTATAAATATTTTTGTACCAAATTGAGCGTCAAGGAAAATTTTCTTAGAATTGCATGTGGGACAACTCGATAATTAAAAATTGTAAAACAAGACGTAACCAGAGATTATGGGAAAATAAGGTTTGGGTAGAGAAGATCAGGTAAATAATGTAAGCTTTATAAATAGACGTCATTTCACAGTGACTGTTGGGGGGGCCACACAAATGAAAAGAGTGCATACATAATAATTGCCAAATTAACATTTTTGATATGTTCTTATTATAAATTTATAATCAATTACTCTGTACAAACTTTCCCCTCTTGTCTCTCTATTGATACTTACCCCAATCACACTACGTTACTTCAGTTTGATGTTGTCCTTGCTGTGGCTTGCAGAAAAAAACAAAGTGAAAGCGTAGTACTTAAGACCATTGCAGGGTATGACCAACTAATTAGATTTATCGATTAATTATCTATTGTTTCATTCCAACTGAGAAATTGAGATTTCACTTATTTTACAGAATGCCTTTACGACGACCTGTAAAAACATTGAAGCAACTTTGTTTAAAGTTAATTGTCAGCAATTTATCGGATTTTACGACAGATAAACTGCGCAATATTCGTAAGCAATTTTGCTCATCAAAAATGTGTCTTTATTTTAAAAAACACTTTACACAGCTGTGGGACTGTCTGAAGAGTTGCTTCAATACTTTAAAGATGTCAATAGGCAGCCAACTGAACTTGACTGTCGTAACAGAAATCGTCTGATCAGACCAGACATGAAAAATTTAAATGTTGACTGTTATGATCGTGAAGGAGATATGAATGTCATATTAAGTGTGTGTGAGGTAATAACTTAAATTATTTAATAATTCTGCTGAAAAATTAAGGAAGTTCGTGTGTAACTGGTGTTTCTTCAATATTTACAGAATTTAACGAGTATGAGATGTAATTTTCACTACTCGAAATTAAACACGCGTGTGGACTTTAACCGCTTTATACCCTTCATTCAGAATGTGACGGTTTTAGAGTTAAGGGATCCAAATGGACCATTTCCAAAACCAGGTGATGATCTTCTAGAAGCAATTGGTGACAATTGCCTGCAACTTGAAATTTTAATTTTGTACGGTTTGTTTACCGACGATGGGGTACGCCGATTGTGCCAATCGAAGTCAGGAGGATACAAAATTAAACATTTAGATTTGCATTGTAATTTGACAGAAAAAGGTTGTTTAATTGTTCTGACCAATTTGAAACAGTTGAAAGTTTTTAAAGTACGCAACCACCGGTTTGTCGGATACGAATTGATTATTGCTTTTCAAATATTATTTGAAGATTTTGTTTTGAGGGGGTCACCAATTCCAACTTTTCAACTGTGTCAATTGCCGGAAGTTCGCATGCAAACCATTAAAAAAGGAACTTTAGAGTTCATGATTAAATGTTGTCCAAACGTATCAAACTACCAGCTAAATTTCATGCAACATGCAAATGAACTATCAGACGTCATTGTTAAAGGTTATGAATATTGTCCTGAATGCGTCTATTTGGAAACTTTTCTAATCGAAATTTCTAGTCGGAATGATATTGGGGCAAAAATAACAAGTCTTGTATTGAGATTGAACATTAATTTGGAAACTATTTTAATGGCAAATTTGCCAAATTTAAGGGAATTGACGTTGATGGGTCTTGATAACGTGCCAATAAGGCCAGAGCCCATAGACAAAAATCCTAATGCTTTTACGATGTTGCAGTACCTAAATATTATTGGTCTTTCTGATATTTCTCAGTTGAAGTTTATCCTAAAAAATTGTTTACATTTAGAAAAATTCCTATGTCATAGTAATCGTCTCACTGATGATGAATTAATGATAATACTACAAGAAATAAATCCTTTAAGGCATTTAACGCATTTTCACGTGAAGGTAAATTGTAAAATAAGCAAAAAGTCTATTTATGAATTATTGGTTTGCGAAAACAATTTAAAAGAGATACAGATAACTTATTGCTCCAAAATTACAGTAAGTGATCGTGTAGAAATTGAGTCTTTTATTAAAAAAAACAATTACAATGTACTAGTAAAACATTCACCTGTGATTAAGTATGTAAAATACTATTGGGAAAGCATTTGATTACAATAAGAAATTATTTTCAAAATAAAATAGTATTTTGCACAACACTGTTTAGTTTACAGGATATGTCTGTTGCTTACTAATCTGTAAAACAAGAGTTATAAAAATTAAAACTACAAATTTTAATCATTAAAATCATTAAATTAATTTTTATTTGTGATAATGTAGGGCCAGTAAAAATAATGGTTTACCAACAGTTGCTGTCGCTTTTAAAACTGTCTGCATTTATTTCTATATACTCTTGATAATATGTGTTCGGCAGTATTAACTGTATTGTAAAAATCGCCAATTCGGCTTTAAACATATTTGTTTATTTTCAAAAAAAAATTCAGCAATGTCACACTAGTTTAATGTACAGGTAATAAATAATAAATCTCAATCTTTGATTCAAGTTGCCCGGTGCAATATTACAAACTAACTATACTGTATTCATGAAAATGAAAAGGTATTTTTACTTTTCCTGATGATTATTGATCGGCTTTTCACGACATAAATATGTAATACCTGGGTAATACACAAAGAGGTGCATGAGATCAACGGAACTTTTGTAGTGTTGCTGTGGTAATGACATTGATAAGCTCTCCTATTAAATTAAAAAGATGTTTCCTCGAAGTTGTAATTCGAGTTTCTGCTTAGGGGCTTCTGAAAAGTTATTTTTGAATTGATACGAAGATGTTACTTAACGATGCCTTTTAACTTACTTAGATGCTAGAATTTCAATAGTCAATGTTATCATAGCACTGACACATCCAAAACTCATTACTACTAAAGGACCAATCACTTGGTATAGGTTTACAGGTTTGAATCCTAGTTCTTGTGCACATGGTTCCCAAGTTGGTATATTGTACTTCTCATTTATTTTTTTCAAAAAACTAACTTCATGCATTTTTAACATACTGCAAAAAACAAAACTTCTGTTTGAATAAATTTCGAATTTCTTTACCATTCAAAATAACCATACGCAATGTTAAACTGCTTTTTATATGGAAAATCCTTACTGTAGCCAATGTTGGAATGAAAGAAACTCGTTAGTTCTGACGCAAATTTAAAGCTACAATTTCCTTTTATGAATGGGTATGCATCTCTAATAGAAGTGAGAAAACCTGCTTGATGCTTATATACAATTTCAACTCCGTGTTCATTGTTTTGTGCAAATGCTATTTTCTCATTTTTAACCATCACGTTCCAAGCTCTTTTTAAAGGGTGTCCCTCGTTTGCTTCCTGAACGAGAAAATTTATTGCACTCAGGCGGTATTAACATCAGATTACTCTGATATACGTAACTGCAAACTCTTCTTCAAAGTTGACACCTTTAATAATAACTGGAATGTAACCATTGTCTACTAACTCTACAATTGTGGAAAACGGGTCTTGGGTAATAGAGACAGATAAAAATGCAGTTAGAGTGCTGCAGTAGCCAGCAAATGTTAGAAATGAAAATATGAGATATGTTAGGAAAATAATCCTTGTGGACGAGGATTTATTCACGTTTTCTTTGGCTGCAAATGGGGGAAGGACGATTAAAAATGTGTGGCCAGTTTTTTTTATGATGCGCACCTTCTTGAATGACTGCGGGCCAAATTGCTTCAAGAGTTACAACTGGATTGTAACAAGAAGTTGAAACTTTTCTACACGTGTTTAGTTTAGGTTTAGTTGATGCAAGAAAAATTTGAATGTAGATAGTTACTGCTAAAAGTGCGTACCACACTTTGAAATGGAATGGGTTTAAAAAGAATTCGTATTGGAGTGTTTTATGCGTAATAACTCGGAAAAGTAGCCGAAAGTGATTATAGTACATAACTGGTCCAAAATCTGTAACTTCAAATCTTATTGTGGTCGGCTTCGCTATTGCAACAATATCTGCTGACTAAAAATACTGTAAAGGATGATATTAATTTTTTTTTTTTTTAAATTCATTACTTTTCTTTGAACAAGACCGAACATTCCAGACCACTGTCCACTCGAATTTTTCGTTCCAAATTGATTGTCTTGTGTAAGTACGACCTTGTAACTGCAATTAAATTACTATTATTTTTAATCATTTTGTTACTTCTTGTTTGTCACCTCCCATTAAACATCTTGAATAAGGTATCTGTGAATTCACCATAAAATCCTACAAATCTCTCAATTCCAGATTCACTAGTAACATTACAAATAGTGGACATCTGCAAACACGATTATATCACAACTGCATTACTGAAGCTAGTCGATTTAACCTTCAGAGCTGCAAATCGTACAATTATATTTCCTGAGGAGTGCAAAATGACTGGAAATGTTTTCTTAAGAGCGAACTCATTTTTAGCATTATCCCATTCTGTCAAAGTTACAATTCTGTTCTCTTCTGGGTCTTTACGTGCAGAGTAAGTTTCTGATAAATAGAACTTTGAATTCTGTTTGCAAATTAGTTTGTTACAGGATTGATTTTATATAGCGAAAGAGTACCTGTTTATTGACAATATAAAAATGGTCGCTAAGTGGAATTTTGTCAGCAATATTGACACTTTTTGCAAATACAACCCAATATCGACGTGTGAATAACCAGGAATAGTTACTAACCTAAAATTAACATACATTATGGCATACTTATGTTACTGTAACTTTAAACTTACAATTTTCAGAAGTTTATCAGTTGTTTCAGAATCATGCCAAACAGCTAAACATTTTACCCCGTTAAATAAGTTATGGAGTTTGTATCGATTTTGAAAATTAAAAACGCGTTTGGCAGTTTTAAAGTTAACTACTGCAAGAAATTTTTCAACCGAAAGACTCAACGCTTCTTTTTTGTTGGTAAAGACGATACTTTTTTCGCAAGAAAAGCTATGAAATAAACTTTTTGAAATGTTCGCAATGGTTGAATCATCATCGACCAACAAGTTTTTAGATTGGTGTATATTATTGACTTGTGAAACAGTACCTATGGAACCAAGAATAATATTACAATTGTTAAACTGTTTAACAATCTTTCTAATACCGTTAACAAGGAGTAGAAGGAACAGTAATGCAAACATTACTGCAGTAGTATCCGGGTAAATTTCAAAGCCTTAATGCCTATATAAGCCAAACGATTTCCTCGAAATATATTTTAAATACTATACTTTTCTTCTGACAGATGTCAATTTGACAATCAAACAGATATGACGAAATCATTGATAAGTCAAGTTGTCATGGCATCGCAAAGTTGTGTCTGTCTCACTTTGCAATACCCCGGAAACTTTCCATTTACTTGTTTTCTAGGTGATTTAATTTTTTTTTCAATACAATTTGTTCCCATGTTAATATTCCAATGAAATTAATTATCTTAATGTACCAGATATGGCATTTAAGAGAAGGTCCTCTTTAAAACTTCAGCAAGTGGTAGTCACTAGTCAGCAAATGAATTAAATTTTGTAGACGGTCGTCTCTTCTCACTTTTAATTAATCTGTTCATCCATCTTTCTTAACTTGAGAATTGAATTTTCTCGTGAAATGCAGAAGCCAGGTTAGCCACGAGTCCATACTCATTTGAGCATCATTTGTAACAGCAAATTTGTAAGCAGACTTGCCTACAGCTGGTATTAGAGTAGGGAAGGGAATTGAAGCTTTTCTATTAGATTTTCCAGCTAATTAAGTACCTGGATTAATTGAAATAAATAGCCTGTAATTCATTCTAAATTTTATTCAACATTTATTAATACAAAATATTTTTCGATTGTTATTTGTTACTTTTTAAAAATCAATAAAAAAGTTGCAATTTCAACCTGTTGATTTTTAAATTTCTGCCTAACTTAAGGAAGACGTCAGTTGATAACTGGCAGGTGGGTCCAATTATTCCATTTAAATTCACAGAATGATCAGAACATAAATTTGCCATGGTTGAAAAGTCTTTCACACGAAATTAGTTTTTCATTCTAAGAAAATTAATATATTGACAGCAGTTTCTGTAGAAAAAATTCTTATATATTTTTTTAAATAGAAATCTTTATGGAAACAATTCTCAGAATAGAAAAAGCTGTCGATCATTTTTTGTAGGAAATTAAAGCTGCTGTAGTTAAATGAAGGGCAGTCCAAAAGCAAGAAATTACATTATACATTTCCGAAAGCCGGGTAGGGTCGGGAAATTGTGGGTAATGTAAAAATACTAAACTTCTATAAAAGCCCTTTAATGATAATGTAATGTTCCCATGTTACTTGCGAAGTGCACTTTATAAACAAGACTCATTTTCTGTCCAAGTTTTAAGATTTGCAGGCTAACATCTTTTTGGAGAATGAAGCAAAATCATGGAAATAGTTTAATTTTAATATTTATAAATCCAGAGTAGAATAGTAAAAAACTGTTTTTTTATTTACGCTTTAATTTTTACTCTTTTTAAAGCATTGTTTATAACGTTCTTGAACGAAATTAAAAATATATGTGCATGGAAATAGTCACAGCTGTACTGTCTGTCCAAAATCCCCAACTGTGGCGCAGCGTTAAGTCTGTGGAAAACAATCAATTTAAAATAAGGATTAATATGAAGCTGAGTTTGGACAAAGTTTGATGCACACAAATGAAAAATTTAGAACTCCACATTTGAAACTCTAGTCATTTAAAACGAATGGAAGGAGAACAATCTTCACAAATCGACATGAGGTTTATGAAAAATCTGGTTGTTATTTTTTCATTTGAATAATTTAAAAAATGGTTCCGTGGTTAGAGCTTAAGTGAGATTATGAATTTCAACTTACATTTTGCTCAATTAGTCTCATCATTCCAGTTCAGTGCCCACTAAGATTTGTTCCAAACTGATTGTCATGTGGTTTTTCAATAGGAAAGCTTTAAGAGAAACAAATATAATCCTCATGCGCATTCGGATTTTGCATTCGGATGTTTATACAGGTTGTGTAATTGAAAAAGATTAAAATTAAAATTTGTAGAAGCATACTTTCATCTCGTATTGTGGTTTAAACCTAACCTTCATCATAAGGCAAGTCAAATTTGTACTTGTTAACCGAAAATAACCATTAAGTTGTCAATTATACAATCAACAAATTTTGAAACTGTGTATTATTATATAAACAACAACACAAACCGAGTGGTTTATAGAGTATTGGAAAACTTAAAAAAAATTGTTACTCACCAAGTTTGTTTGCTATTGAACTTTTTTGTAATTGAGGTGTTTGTATGATATTGGACTTTGATGGCTTCGGTGTTTGTACAGTCAGTTTGTTGTTCCCAACACCTATGACCTTAGTCCTCGCTGGCAGCTTTAAATCAAATACATCTATCTGGTTGTTATTGACCAAACAATAGGGGAGCAAATCGTGTCAATACTATTTCAAGCTATCAACCCCAACAACAATTTGTAGTACGCTCTCCTGGTGCTCCGAAAACAATTTAAGATTATCCGTTAATTGAAAAAAAAAAAAAAGTAAAATCAAATCACATTTTTTCAATCAATACATACAAACAAACAATCAAATCTACCATTGTAAAAGAAAAAAGGTATTGCGGTTGTAGTCCATTACGTAACAAATGCATCGAAAAAAAAATATTAAACCGTTGCTCATATTTTTGATAAATGACAAACTATTTTTTTGTTTCTCTAAAAGATATCCATAGAAGCAGTTTCACCTGTGATCAAAAACTTCTAAAGAAAAAAAAAAAAAATGACATCTTTAGCCAGCAGGAACGTTTGAAGTTTGGTCATCCCTTCTATATGAAGTGAGTACAATCATTTGACCTTAAGGACACGCAAGACGATGCCATTAATGTATTCCTGTCAGAGTAAATAAACAACGCCACCATAAATTAAGGTACACAACCTTTCGTTTTTTTTCCTCCACTGATCGATGCCAGGTAATTCTAATATGCTGCTAACATACGCTACATGGCCCCGCGCCCTCTGAAAAATTTGACTGACCTCGTTTGTAGTGGCCGCTTTCTGCACCTGTAATTCAGTCATTAAATTTAATTATGTAAGCATTCTGACCTTTGACACCGTCCCTTTTTCAAAAAATTAATTTGCTTGTCCACTTTTGCAACAAGCAACTGAATTTTTGAAATGCAGAAGCCGCAGTCCGTGCTCATTTTGCTACCTTATTTTGTAACAACATACACTGAGAATTTATATAAGCAGAACAGCTTACGGCGTGGAAAAACTGAAATTGTAGACTTCATATTCAATTCGAAAAATAATTAACTACTTCAAATTAAAACAAAATAAAGATGTAATTACGGTTGAAATTTGTAATTAAATTAGCTGTAGGGTAGAAAAAAATAGTAGTTTATTTTTAGTATCTTTTGTAAGATCCAGGGGCTGAGTATTGTCTAATGGCCTAATCCCATGGCTACATAACGAGGGTTGCATGCCCTTTTTATTTCCTAGTTTAAGGTTAGACTGCGCCGTGAAGCACCAAGTAAGAGGCTGTGAAAGCTGCCCCATGCTATGAAGGGCTTTTTTAATCATTCAACTATATTATCCCAGCTAGACTTTTCTCTAATTTTCAAGAGTAGTAAGCTCTTTATTCGAATTGTGAACGTTCAATTTAATGATTAAAAAAAATTCTAGTCTATCAAAATAATTAATTGAATTTTAAAAAAAATCTATATGTTTTTATGATATTAAATTATGCGTCATCAGTTTGTTAGATAGCAAGAGTATGACAGACATTAGCCTTTCTGGGAGACGGATGCGGATGATTAATATCGATTAGATGCTAGAAGTATACGTATCGATATGCGACCAAGATGAGAAGTTTAGATTACAATTTATGAAATAATTTTGAAGAAATTTCGTTATGATTATCTAATTTATTTAAGGTTTAAGAAGGTAAAGACTTTACCGATAGACTAACCATGACCCCATTAGTTTGGTACCGTTTCAACGTGATGGTCTAAAAAGAGCAGGTCCGGGAGAGCCAATTACATCCTGCTGAGATTTTTACCCGTGGGAAGAATAATAATAATGTAACCTGGTTTTTTTTATTTTTTTCCCTACAAAACGCCTTTTATAATGTCCTAATGTTTAAATTAAGCTCGAAAACTTGCAGAAAATACTCGTCAGAGTGAGTAATCCTAGTGCTACATTATTTAAGTAATTTATTATTATGACCACGTAGTATTGTTTACTAACTTCGCAATTACATGTATGAAAGATTTAGGGATAAAAATTAATTTTCGCGTCAAAATTTGTTGGACTGCAAATTCGGTAAAAATTATTTTATTTTTTGAGCTGCACATGGAGTAAGAGTAAACTGCTTGAGCATGTGACATGAATTTAAAATCCAATCTCAAGCGGTGACGTATTTTAATATAGTTATTATATGTCTATTATGTAGTGCAAATGACGTGTAGCAGAAGTAGCACCACCTAGCGGTAAGGATGTGAAACAGCGCCTACAAAAAGGGGAGCGTTATTGGCGTAGCGGCAAAATGGCGACGGGAGGCGGAGAAACGAGTTGTGGTCTGAGCGCGGGGGAGAAAGCTTCAAGTGAAGTGGCCGCTGACGAGTCATCGGAAAGCGATGGCGAGACAGAACCAGCCAAATCATTCCACAGACGTATATCCACAAACAAAGAGATTAAAACTTCGGTAAGTTATTCACTTTGTGACAATCATTTATCTTTGGAATGGTGTGATGCACAAACTCCTTTGGGCGAACATAACACATTTTGCACAAAATTAGACGCATTTTTTATTTATTTTTAAACTGTGTTGTTTGTATTTATCGCCGATCTCTAAAGCAATAACAAGGTGAAATATTAAATTCGTTGCATTTACTCGGCCGCAGAGTTGCATGTTCGTTATATTGAGTTTGGTGATTTACTGATGCCCAAAGGCTTGTTGCAGTTTAGAGTTGGGTAATTGGTGCTGTTTTCAAGGGGATTAAATTTCACATATTAGTTATTATTCCATTGAAATTAATTGGCAACTCTGCTCAATTATATTTTTTTTGTAAACAGTTTTTTTTTTTTTTAAATGGACATTGGGGGAAGCGGGAATATCTTTAAAAAATTAGTTTTTTGAAAAAAGTATTGTATTTGCGTTATTATTAATTTATTTTTACCATCCAAGCAATGAAATGGTGTTTACGATTTTCATGTGCACCATTACAATTCTTTATTTTTTAACTTAATCTTTTTTATTTTTTTAAATTCCACACCACATATGCAATAACTTCCTTTTGGCCTTTGTGTGCAAGCAGTACAAAAATCTAACCGGAATTTTCCATATTTTCATACCAAACATGAAGTATTTTATAGATTTTTCTAATCTTAACTTTTATTTCAAATCATAGCAAAAAAATGAAAATACACCATCAAATTAATTCACCATTTATTTCTATAATTAAAAATTCTTTTATAATATAAAGCCCTTTAAAACTCAAAGCGACTACCATTTGTATACCTTTAATTATTTTAATTAGAGGTTGCATTTAATCAACTAGACTGCATTATAAAACTAAAATTACATATAATTGCACCTATAAACCTTTTAGTTAGTGTAGACTGTTCTGCTTCACTGCATCACTGAAAAAGGCAGTTTTGATCTAAAAATTGGATTAACGCTGTAAAACGAATCAATGACATAATTACATTTCTTCTCTGAAGAAAACTGCGTGCAAAATGATGCGGAACAATATCTTTAAAGAAAAAACGTGAATTAAATTACTTCAATTTTGTTAAAGTTAATTTTGCAAGAAACCTGAAAGTGCAGTCGAGATAAAACAGACGGGTTAAAAAAATAATTGGTGGGGGTATGTTTTAATGGGATTCGTTGACATGCACAAGAGTTTGCACGGCCTGGAAACTAAAACCGTTTTCCGCAATTAAAGCTACACAATGAGTTTATTAACACGAACAATATTTACCAATAATAATCACAACGTAGGGGGAATCTAAAAATAAAAAAAAATGCATTCACTATATATGATAAGAAATAAGTATTATGAGTGTACCTACAGTGTTAAATGAAGGGTGATCAATTTTCTATTTTTGTCTTTTCGTGTGGGAAGGGAAATGGTTTAATCGTGGCTTCCGTTTAACTTGATTCCTCGTCTAATTGCCCCATCTTTACGTTATGCAACGAGTGAAAAAAAAAAATCGAATTGACCACCCGCAGTGTGTTTTCAAATTGCAAATCGCCCCAATGCAATTATATCAGGTGTGCAATGTTTAACACATTTCTAATTGAATTGGCGTGTTAATAATAGGAAGATAAGCAAAAGTTTCCACTCCTATAATTTTACATATCTTAAAATTTGCAAGTGAAAAAGATGCAAAAAAATGTGTAAAGATGTTTGGATTGTGTTGTATTAAGTTTGATGTTGAGTAATGATAGAATGATCGATAAATACGGTAATTTATCAATGCCACGCAATATGTTTAATGACCGTGGCATTTGGAAATTGATTATCTCATAACATTCACGTTTTTCTAGTATGTAGTACACGTGAAATTATTACGTATTGTTGCATACCAGTTCAGATTGCTTTCCTGATTCCGTGCTTGATGTGGAATGCGGGAAATGATTATTGCTTGTTGTGCAGCCATATGTTTCAGCCTCTAGCGGCAATGAAGACCGTTTTTGAGATAATGTAATTTAAGGCTTGTATGTTTGTAGGCTACGTTTTAATTTTCAAAGAAATTAAGTTTTTTTCAAAAAAAAAAAAAAAAAATCCAACGAATTTCCCAGCAAATCAAACATTGACGGCAACGCCCGCGAGTCAAGTGCTGTTCTGAAAAGCAGAAGAAATTTTCTGACATGTTTAAACGGTTGCGTCTAGTTAAATCAATTGAAAGCGTGTAAATCAATAGCGTGAGTTGTCAGATGTTTGTGTATAGGAAGCTGTAAAGTGGTTTGTAGGAATTATTAAAATCCCTTTCAGTATCCGTTGAAATATACATTGGGATTCGTCTGGAATCTCTTTAACCGGGAAATCCGGCTTTTCTTGTAGTGGGGGAAAAAATAATCATGTAAATTTTGCGTTTTTTGGTAAGAAGGCTTTACGTCTACTTTTTAAACAGTCATATGATAACACGCGACTTATTGATTTTTCGCGTAAACATGTGACCTTATGTGCCATGCAATTTTTTTTTTTTAACATCAAGAAAATTATACAAGTTTATTTAGCTGTGATGTTGTGTGAAAATGCTTATTAATTTTATGAATAGTTTTATAAGCAATTTAGTAATGTTGAATTGGGGGGGACCGAGAAAACAAAAGGGGGTAAAGTGACACTAAAGTGGCTTAATAGTTGACTCAATTCCCATTTGGGGTTAGCACTTTGTTCATTAAAAGACCCCTGTGATGTTGGTTGGAACGGGTCCATTGATTTGATTCATTCTCCTTTGAGGCACTTTTATTTTTAGAGCATTTTTATGTATTCGGGATTTTTCTTTTTCGCATTATTAACAACACTTGTTGAGAAAAATACGTGAAATTCTTAGTTACTTTGCATGCTCACACTTGAACAAGACGAGTTTGAACTCCGAACTGCGGTTACGGCTGCTGTATTTACTCTTAATACTGCTTTATGGAAATGTTTATTAGACCTAATGGCCTTGCGAGTACCAATTGTTATTATTACTTGGCTAGTGAAGCGTCCTGATGTAATTCCGTATCATAAAAATGGTAGTAAAATTCCATTGATGTGAAGATCGTGAGGATCACTTGATTTTTTTTTTCTTTCTTTCTTTTCTTGATTATTTGTGATTTTATTGGAATAAAAAAACTGTTCAAAAAGGTTAAAGTTGGGCCATTTAAAAGGAGAAGAGGTATTTGTAGAGTTGAAATTGTTTAATGGGTAGAAAAATTGGTGAAAACAAATGGTAAATTGTAAAAGTTGTCGAGTGGATGCAAACTCAATTTCGATAACATCTGTGGAAATGCGTGAGGTGTTGGCATGGAAAGAGTTTTATCGAGTGAAACGTGATTCCTTGCACGAGAGGAAGCATCAAAGATAAGGGGTTGAGTTAGTTTAACTTGTAGTGAGAGGGGGGGAAAATTGTTAAAGTAGTTCAATGAACATTTGATTGTTATAGGTTTTTCTAATCGGTTTTATTGATTTCTGCAACTTGAAATGTTGTGAATAAAGATGATAACATGAAACATCCTTTTGGTGGCTCTCATTTAAATAGTTTTGGTTTTAATTAGGTCGCTTTAATTACACAGGCACTTTCTACTTGGCAATTAGTTAAATTAAAGGTTGGCATTGGATGAACAAATAAGAGTATTGCCTATAGTCGATAGATGGCGCTTGTTGAGCATTGGAACAAAACACCATTAATACAATACTTGTTTTTTTTTCCCATCACTAGCCACTATCACGTGGGCATCGTTAATGAAATTAATAAAATTCCATGCGTCATTACACACCACTTTGCAATAGGATTTTTGATATTCTAAATTGCTTAACATTGATAATGCACGTCAATGTCAACATATGTCAACATTTAGTGTTGTTGTTGCTTCTCTCTCCCCAACAATCACAATCGATTTTGTGCTTCGCGTGGTCTGCCTCTTGTCGTTTGACAAGTATGTATTGGAAGGGGGGGGAGGCACTTAACACAACAATGTCTGTGCAACCGACTTAACAATTATCTGAGAGTTTCTATTGAGATATTTAGGTGGGGAGTCTTTAATGGGTTGTTCTGTCACTGCTTCTATTGAAACAGAAAATATTAAAGATGAGTTTTGAATAAATGCATAAACATTTTAAAGTGTAGGCACGAGTTTGATGTAAAACATTTGTGTCCTTTGGGTATAATGCTTTCAAGATATCTTGTTTCTCTATTTTATGGGGAAATTGAATGCGATTACAATTCAGGAAAAGGATGAATGAAACGGTCTAATCTGGAATAATACTTCCTAGTTTTGTTATGTAATGGAAATCGGTATTTACAGTGATTGAACTAACCAATTGAATCAGTAGGACGAAACGACAAAAGAAGTAGTAGGTTAGATAAATCTATAAGATAGTTTCAATTGTGGTTGTGAGGTATAGGATATAGATCCTGCATTATTATATTGTTGGGTGTGTTCCTTTTGTGTTCTTTCCATTGATGTGATTGTAGCACGCGATTGTGTTCCATGATTTCAGTTACTATGTTGACAAGTACAAAAAGAAAGAGAAAAAAAAAAAATGTCTTTTCTTTGGAATTTGGAAGGTATTTTTCATACTTATTGTTCGTTAGTCAACGTTTTAAAGGTGAAGGAAATGCCAAGGGTTGTTTGGTTTGAAGGGATAATTGATTGATTTTGGTCGCTAGGTGGAGTTAGTTGAGCATCACTTTTTATTTTTTTTTTTTATTTTTATAGTTTCCTTAGGGCTATTTGTCGTGTGTGAAGTGGTGCGCAGCTTTAATTTCAGTGTCTACGCTCGTTTTCTTTATTGGTTTAGAGGCTTAATAAAAAATTCTTTTCTACATTGGTGAATGTGAAGAATTTGCCGAGTTCATTTGAAGGTGATTTTTCATGACTGCAGCTTCAAGTAGTTGATTGATTTTCAGTCGGCCATATTGGCTTTCATTTTGAGAAAACGAAAATCAATTTGCAACGTTTTCACCAAGATAAATATTCATGAATAGAAATGAAACTAGAAAGGTTTAAATTTTAAACTTTAATTATGTTCTTTGTAAAGAATTTCATTTTATTTTGTAAACTTTGCTGAAAATTAAATTCCACTGTGAGCAACTCTATATAAGTTTGAAACTGAGTGCGCTGTAGAGTTGCATTAAGTAGATAGGATACTCCCTGTTGTGCCATCAAACACGACCATTAATCAGAGTCAGTGCGGCTTCTGGTGACTGATGGCGGAACCACCCACACGTCATCAATTACCAGTAACATGATGGTATAATGGACACCAAATATGCCAATTAAAATGGAAGTTCACACGATACCTGTGATATTCTTTCCAACTAATTTCTCCCTTAATTGTAACTTGCAAAAAAACAATGGAATTTGCTCCATAGTACACTGAACTTGATATATTTTGTCTCGTTTTAGGCTTGTACTAAAGATGGTTACCTTATGAAACAAGTTAACTCATTCCAGCGTTGGAAAAAAAGATATTTTAAACTCAAAGGCAGAAAACTTTACTATGCAAAAGACACCAAGGTGAGTGAGTTTTTTTTTTTTTTTTTTTTATTTTCTTTCGAATTTTAATTCCCTTCGTGAGTGGACTGAAAAATTTGTTAATTTGAATAAATGAATAAAACATTAGAGAAATTTTGATAAGACATTTAGATTAAGTAATGAATCTTTTTTGGTTATAGTTTTCTTTATTTTATATATGTCGGAGATTTTCCATTCGAATGGTATTTTCCAGTCCAATAAACATCAATTTCCTTAAGGTTTAGTTTAAAGAAAAGCCAATCGTTATTTGAACTTGTGCTTCAATTTGACGCGTCGTGATTTTCAAGGTGAATCTCAGTATTAATTTTCCTGTTGAGTTTCAATAAGCAGTGTCAATATTTATAATCATAATATTCGGAAAGTATGTGTGAAAATATTTTTTAATATCACAGTGAAAAATAGTTTCACAATCTGCCCAGTGCGCAGTTCACATTTTGAAAAAAGATGAAGGTGAATTGGATTGAGTTGTAAAATCCAAAAATACTTTTTGGGTGAAATGAGTTCAAATGGTTCTCTCAATAAAGTTGGGAGAAATGAAAAATTATACGTCCCCAACTTTGTTTTGTTGAAAATGGTTTCAGCTATAATCGTAAAAGTAAATGATCCTCACCACTTTTCTTTCCTCTTTTTGAACATGGGAGAAGGAAAAAAAAAAATTGCTATGTTATTTAAAGATGACGGTGTAATATTTTCATTTCTTTTGAGACCGGAGGCAGGGGGTTTAATAAGTGGCTCCAACTGGTTAGTTGTATTGGAACTAAACTTGAAATGTTAAAAATTAAATGGAAAAAAAAATTTTTATTGCACATAAGTAAAAAATGTGATTTTAAATATTCTTTGAAATTACATCCGGTTTTAAAACTGTCGAAAGAAATTAATCAGGCATCAAATTTTCATTGCAAAATACATCTGTAGGTTGCTAGGAAACGCCAGCCTCCCAGCGTTCGGTTACCGCATTAAAAAAACCAACCCATTGCGCCGCCAGTCATTTAAACTCGATCCGTCATTGGGCGCTGAGAGTAGGTGACGTCACGTGCTGCGACCGGTTTTGAATTTTTAGTAGCCATCTGCTGATCCGTGGTTTCAATGGTTGCTTTTATGGGTTAAGAGGGCATTTATGTGGTATTTTAGTACAAACAAATTCAGGGAGCAGTTCGAAATGCCTTATGAAGATCATATTTGATGTCTAGCTAATGTTTCGCCTACATTTCGCATGAAATTGAGCAGAAAATTGAGCGACAACGATATCGCGCATCTTCACACCAATGTAAGTTTAGAAACGTTTCAAGTTTTTATTTTAATTTATTAGCGTTATTTTTATTTAATTTGTTACGCGTGCACGACCATGTGAAAGCTTCCTTTGTCTATTTATTTATTTTTCACTTGTGAAGAGATATTTCTCAGCTTAGTTTTAGGCATTTTAGGAAATGGTTACAGAGGAATTTATTGATCGGTCGCTCGTTGTAAATATTTGATAAACGTTTGGTTTGTTGCGCATTTAGATTTTGCTAGAAGAATTTTTAATATTATTTGAGCAAATATCACCCTGAGTGGTATTAAACTGTACTGCAGGCTTGACAAAAGATATAAGAGAGTAAATTGTCAATTTAATAGCAGCGGTAGGTTATTGACATTTGCCGGCTATCAGCTACATTTTGATGCGTGAGTGGAATGCCTGATACAAACATTTATACTGACAGTTTGCAATTCGATTGGGAATGTTTCACATGTAAACAATGCAGTTTTTCTCACCGATTACGTTTGTTTTTATTATTTGTAGTCTGTGATTTTCGACGAAATTGATCTTACTGACCTCAGTGTGGCCGAATGTGGCATCAAAAACATTAATCATAGTTTCCAGGTAAGCGAAAATGTTAATTTTTGAAAATTGATTTTCAATAAGGGTTAATATGTTTGATGAAATACACCTTTAAAAAAAGATATCGCAATTTGATTAGCTGTTTAAGGAAGGGAAACACTTTCACTGCTTGCGAAACCCATTTTCAAAATGATGAAATTGATTTTTTAAAGTCAATTTTGTGGAAAATTTTATAATTGCAAAGTCATGCCTGGCTTGGAATTTAATTATTTTCTATGTTAAATAATTCGCACTTGTAATTCACATGCTTTTAATCATCATTTATTCTCTCTCTGAATTGAAACTGGAATGAAACCTGATTAGTTGCGTCATTTAATCTTGAGAATGAAAGAAGATCAATTATTCATTGTCATTTTAATAATAATCTTTTGATTAGTATCATAATTTTTTATTTTGTTGGAATTTTAGGTAATCACACCTTTCAGGGTATTAGTACTCTGTGGGGAAACGAGAAGGGAAATGGAAGAATGGATCAGTGCACTTAAATCTGCAAACAGCGGTGAATTCTATGAAGTGAGTCAATTCAAAGAATTCATTTGTAAAAGAAGAAAAAAAAATTATATTTTTCATGAGTTTTTCTTTCAAAGCTGTCTTATTGATTTTTTAAAGAAAAAATGTTTGTAAGGTTTGAAATGATAATCCCTTTTTACAATGTAGGGCCCAGATCATCATGATTTTCTCTCAGGACAACATAATTGGTATGCGGCATCTCATGCTAGACCAACTTATTGCAATGTATGCAGAGAAGCTCTCTCAGGGGTCACATCTCATGGGCTTTCGTGTGAAGGTTTGTAAAAATAATAAATCAAAATCTTTCAAATAGGAATAAACAAAACATGCACTTTTAATTCAGTATGCAAATTAAAAGCTCATAAACGCTGCGCAGCAAAATCAACAAACAATTGTAAATGGACCACATTAGCGTCTGTAGGGAAGGACATCATTGAAGATGAAGAACGGGTAGGAAATTTAATTAACTCTTATTTACGCCGACAAATGAAATGTTAATTATAGAACATTGCCATGCCTCATCAATGGATGGAGGGAAATCTTCCAGTTAGCGCGAAATGTGTTGTTTGTGATCGAACCTGCGGTAGCGTTTTAAGGCTTCAAGACTGGCGCTGCCTTTGGTGCCGTGCTATGGTATGATATTTTAAGGGAATTGATTTTTCGCAAATTGCAATTTTAATTTCAATAGGTTCATACATCGTGCAAAACACAACACCCTGAGAAGTGTCCCCTAGGCCCGTGTCGTGTTTCCATAGTTCCTCCAACTGCGTTGCATAGCATTGGCAGTGACGACGCGTGGGAGGCAACAAGACCCATTGGTTGTAGCCCTTTATTGGTTTTTGTTAACTCAAAAAGTGGTGACAACCAAGGCGTCAAATTTTTGCGCCGATTTAAACAATTACTCAATCCGGCTCAAGTTTTCGATCTCATGAATGGTGGACCAAGATTAGGGTAAGTAATAACAGTTTTTTTTTTATATGGGTTGTGTGTGAGTTAACTTTTTTTTTTCTTCTTTTTTTTAACTTTTAAAAACAATGTGCTTCCATAGACTGTGTCTCTTCAAAACATTTAACCCATTTCGAATTTTGGTTTGCGGTGGTGATGGAAGCGTGGGTTGGGTTTTATCCGAATTGGATAAATTAAGGATGCATACTCAATGTCAATTGGGAGTGTTACCTCTAGGCACTGGAAACGATTTAGCTCGCGTTTTGGGATGGGGTTCAGTATGTGACGACGATACGCAATTACCTCAACTAATTGAGAAATATGAAAAAGCAACGACCAAAATGCTCGATCGTTGGAGCATAATGACTTTTGAAGGAACTCTACCGACAAATCGGAAATTTTCAAATCAGTTTGGACCAATCACGGCGTACGAAGATTCAGTAGTTGCACATTTGACCAAGATGCTTCATTCGGACCAGCATTCAGTCGTCATTTCATCTGCTAAAGTTTTATGCGAAACTGTCCGCGATTTTGCGACGAAGGTTGGCGCTGCTTACTCGGAAGATAGTGCGAGCGATGACGAAGATAGCATCACGCGCAAATGTGCAGTTTTAAATGAGAAACTAGATTTGTTGTTGAAAACATTGAAGGAAGAATCGCATGCGTCTCAGAGCACGACGCTGGAGGAGGAGGAGGGGAAACCGGAAGAAGAACGTGAAGACGAGGAAAAAGAGGCAAAGGATAAGGCGGGGAAAGATGCTGCTAATGAAGAAGTTGCTGGAAAGAAAAGGCGGAAAGGCGTTAAAGTTTTCGTGCAGAAAGACGCTCTTATGTCACGAGCGAATAGTCTGAAAAAAGCTGTTCGCCAAATCATTGAACACACGGAAAGAGGTTGTTGACTCAAGAGTAGGAGAAAAAAAAAAAATGAGAATAATCATACATTTTTTTTCAGCTGTAGACGAACAAAACGCACAAACGTCTCGACGCGAATCCAGCAGCAGCGATCCGATGACATTGACAACGGACACTTCATGCCATCCCATTCTGACGTACACTCCAGCTGATGGATCCAATCCAGAAGCTGAAAGCCCCGTCAGAACGGGGTGTGGGTTTTTAAATGTTCCGCCTCAACGACTGCCAATGTCAACTCTAAATGTCTTACCGACGATCGAATCGGTGAGCGGTGAAAACTCGCCATGCGTGTCCCCGATTCCGCCATCTCCATCTCCCCCACCATTGGCGCAATCGCCTACGATGTTCTCAGCGACCTGCTCAGTATGTTCGGACAAATCACCTTCACGCTCTACGAGAGAGGAATTAGGGTATTTACTTCGTGTACCCTCAACTGAGATAGATCGTGGAGCGTGCACACCCTCCCCGGTCCTTTCAGTTCGAAGTGACGAAGGACCAACTGGCTTTTTCCCTTCAAGTTCAAAGAAAGGTTAACTAAAAATATTGCTAAAGTTTATTTTCGGTTTTTTTTTTACTTTTATCATTTTGTCGTGTAGACATATCAAAATCGCCAACAGCTTCCCGTCGAATCAGCAGTGGTAGTACATTAAAACATGCTGCTGCGATCGCAGGGAGGATAAGCGCACTGGCTGTACCTGGTCCCGTTCCATTCCAAAGGGAGAAAAGCAAAAGTCCGGAAAATGTACCGATTAAGCGAGAACTGCCTATAATAAATCCTTTAGTGTCTTTACCTATGTGGCCAAGTAAGTCTTTAAACTTTTTTTAAGTATTAACATTTTAGTCATTGTTTATTTTATTTTTCAAAGATATTTCTGGTGGTATTATTAGCAAAGTTTTACTCGCAAATGCTGATGCGTTATGTGCTGCTGCATCTCCATTAATGGATTCTGGAGATTTTTGCCTGTAAATATGATTTTTAATTGAACCCCTTTATTTAATTAGTAATGACGACATCTGATTTCAGAGATGGTTTTGAAGAGAAATGTGTTCTTAATAATTATTTTGGCATTGGGTTGGATGCCAAAATCACGTTAGATTTCCATCAGAAGCGGGAAGAACACCCCGAAAAGTGCAGAAGTCGGACAAAGAATATGATGTGGTACGGAGTTCTAGGAGGCAAAGAATTGTTGCAGCAAACGTACAAAAATCTGGAACAACGAGTTCAGTTGGAATGTGATGGGCAACGAATTCCACTTCCAAGTTTGCAGGGTATTGTCGTCTTGAATATTCCAAGGTAAGTTAGAATGTTTTTTTTTTTTTTTTTCAAGATGCATGTTGTCAAATCTTTTGCATTTTGTAGTTTTGCGGGAGGTGCTAATTTTTGGGGTGGCACTAAAGAAGATGATATTTTTTACGCTCCTTCTTTTGACGACAAAATACTCGAAGTTGTCGCCGTGTTTGGGTCTGTTCAAATGGCAGCTTCCAGAATAATTAATTTACAGCACCATCGAATAGCCCAATGTCAGACTGTTACTATTACAATATTGGGTGACGAAGGCGTACCGGTGCAAGTTGACGGTGAAGCCTGGCTTCAACCGCCTGGTATGATTCACCTTGTACATAAAAACAGAGTGCAGATGTTGTATAGAAATAGGGTGAGTTCCAATGGAAAATGTACAACTGACGACAATGAATGAATAAATGATTTATTTTTCAAATTGTTCTGTCAGCATTTGGAATCTTCCTTGAAAATCTGGCAGGAAAAACAAAGATATTTAAGTGGTTCCTTCAAGGCATGTGTAACGCAAAGTCCGTTACTTGGTGACGATGAAATACAGTTGATTTTACCGTTTTTAGAGGCTGCTACAACTTTCGTGAGAAGGTAAATTATTAGATGTTACGTTTAGTGGTCAAGTATTAAGTGTTGGTGTTGTATGTTTTCAGTGTGAAAATTGCATCTATTGATCATCCTATGGTTGAAAATGAACTTTATCAATTGGCAGCTCAAGTGTTCAGTTGTCTGGATAAAGTATACTCTGGCGGAAAATTAGCTGAAGTGGTACAGACGCACAACATATTAACTCATATTAATTACCAGGGTTACACGTACACACCCAATACATTTTAGTTTTGTAATGGAGAAGTGCATTTGACAAACGGTTACCTTCTTCCCAGAATCTAGAAGGAAGAAGGCTGTCTTGTTTTTTTAATTTAAAAAAAAAATCAACAATCAATTATAATTTAGGGTTGAACCTAATTAATTGATGGTTAAAGAGCGTACTAATTTTCACTATGTTTTTACAACGTGTGACTTTTATATTGCTATCACATATTAGTTTGTAGCATTATTTGTATATCTATTACCAGTCTAAACAAAGAGTTATTTTTAAATGGTTATTTTTTGTTTTAAAATAGCCAAACCTGAGAAGTTTAATCACTGATGTAGTGTGCACCGTGAAAGCTTTGCAGCAAGAAACGACGACTTTCATGCGTGAAAAGGGAGCTAAAATGGTATGAATCTAATTAAAGTTGAAGAGGCACTTAATGGTAATTATTTTTTTATGTAGTCCCTACAACCGGAGGTGGAGGAGCGACTTAATTCCTCGTTGGGAACAATTGAGAATGAGTTGCGTAAATGTTCAGATGTTGGAGGATTTGTTCATTTTCATTCTCTTGATGAAGAACAGAATATAGAAAAAAAGTGGCTTAGCAAAGGGCTTTTTAAATTGAAATTCAAAAAACCTAAAGAAGCCAAAGTTGTTTCGCCTTCCGCTATAGGACGTAAGATTTTTGTAATTATACACTTTTGTTCTCTTTATTCACATACTTGAAATAACGTATTTTAGTTGATGTGCCTGTCCATCTTTGGACTATTGAGGAAGTTTGCCAGTGGTTAGAATCGTTACAACTGTCTGAATACAAAGATAATTTTATTAGACATGATATTCGCGGACCTGAACTTCTGCATTTGGAAAGACGAGACTTTAAGGTATCCGACTTCATTATGGTTATTGTTACCTTTATGCTAAAAATGAATTATTAATCTTTGCAGGATCTCAATATAACTAAAGTCGGTCATATCAAAAGACTACAACAAGGGATTAAAGAATTAATCGCGGCAAGTAAAAGTTCCTGGGAAAGGGTTTGAAAAAGTCTGATAATTACACTCAAAATCGCAAATTTTTTTTTCTTCAAATTTTGTAATTATTCCCATTTTTTAAATTTAACTTTTTTAAGACGCTGAATTGGTGTTGTTTAAATATGCACTAAAACATTTCCATAACAAAAGTCGCAGTATTTTTGAAGGAGAATTTGCTCAAAGAAAATGAAGACAAGTCTAATTAATAACTTAAAAAAAATAAGAGGGTTAGGTGGGGAAGATAACCTGAAATTTTGTTTACTCTAACCTTTTTTTAGTCATTCATGAAAATGCAATTTAAAGTTTTTTTGCGTCATAAAAGGTTTGTGTGTCTTGTTTTAACACGTTTGTTGTCATAGCTAATACTTTTTGATCGGCCTTTTACATAAAAAGTAGAATTGTTGTATAGTTATTTGTGTGTGCCCAAATCGTGTATTAGATTATTTAAAAAAATACAACCATTTCACTATGTGCCAAAATCCAGTGCTCGAAATGAATTGAGTTTTGTGCTCAGAATGAATGATTTTACCAAAGGCAATACCAGAAAAGAAATGTATATATGCCTGCTTTGTTAAAATTGTTGATCTGATTTCGGAAATTTGTACAAAATTTGAAAATGTGTATTTAGATTACAGAACTCTACTGGGGGTAAGAATCCGAAATTTGATCTGAACCTGTTCAATTTTATAGTTTTTTTTTCATCAAGAAAAAGACTGAAATTTCAAAATTAGTGGTAAAGAGTGATATTACGACTCAGGTAAAAGACTTGGTGTAGAAGGGAATATGCTGAATAAGAAATAACTCAGATGTCTTGCGGCACGTAAATCGTAAAAGTGAACAAATGAAAAAATAGTTTTCCAGTTAATCGTAGAGATAACTTGCAAGACGTCTATTTCACGATATTAAAATGAATTTCACTCTTCTTAAAAAATATAGTGTTGCAACAATGCACATTCAATGTTAAATTATTGAAATAATATAAAACATTTAAATCGTATGTTAAGTATATTTTACATCTCTCATATACAAAACCCGGTTATACTATGGTACTATTTTGAGTACACCTGACAAAACTACCGTTTTTTATACGTGACTTTTTACTAAATACATTGTAATGTATACTATATTCATTTTTTTCCAAATTACCAGTTAAAATTACATCAGTTTTGTCTATTCACGTAGTAGTTGTACTTATTTATTCAGCTTATCCAAGAATGGTATAAATTGAAGCATTTAACAGTGTCTATTAACAAACCAAACACCCTCATTCTCGATTTTAGTATTTAGGTATATTTAGATAGTTTTCATTCCATCATTTATTTATATACATCTATATATATTTAAAACTATGTTCATAGAAATGTTTAATTTATAATGGCGTGTCAATGACCCGTAGTGATAAGGTGCTCATTTTTATGTGTAAATAACGGTGTCTTTTCTACTTATTTTAATTGGTTTATCAAACAGAAAAAAAAACCAATGCAAACATCTGTATTTATTTCAAGCCTTACTCCTCTTTAAATACCAGAATTCAATTTTAGTTTGGTGTGTATTTTGGCAATATTAGATTACCAGGTTAGCAATATATGCAGATTCATTAGACAATCATATCTCTTATGCACTTCTTATTAATGTAACATTAAGAAACATTCCTTTGAACTTTCTGCCTCCGCAAATAACGAGAAAATGTAAATAATTGTAATGTTTGTTTATTCTGTACATAACTTGTTGTCAATTTTTATTGTAAAAACCTTTTTGTAAAATATTTCATAATTTTCTTTTGTCAAAAAAGAAAATAAAAAGTGGTGCCAATTAATTGGTATTAAATTTCTTTTAATTATCAGAATCGAAATATTAATTAAAATGAAATTTGAACTGAAATCCTCCACCAAACGGATGAAATCCTTGGCCGAATGGATTAAAACCTTGACCCGCTTGTGATTCTGGGTCCAGCGGATCTTCACCATTGTCATACTTCTGTCGTTTTTCTACATTATTCGGTATATAAGTTTTACTATAAAATGAGTAAAAGTTTTTTCCTTACCAGGATCTGTTAATACTTCTTTAGCAGCTGCAATATCAATAAACTTTTTCTCTGCTTTCTTTTTCTCTTCGCCCTCTGAGAAGTTATCTGGATGCCACTTCTGTGCTAATCTTCTGTAGGCTTTAAGAATTGTCCGTTTGTTATCATTTCTTTTAACACCAAGTATTTTGTAATAGTCTCTGGATTTGGATTGCTTAAGTAATTTCTCGGCCCTTTTTCGACCTTCCTGTGCTCTGTTAAGATTTGGATCAATATTGTACGCACGGTCGTAATCACGTATAGCTTAAAATGGGAATGGATTTCAATAAATTATTTAAGTGACCATAAAACGCTGAAAATGCCTTTTACCTTCATCAAATTGATCATTCATAATATAAGCTTCCGCCCTGTCACAAAGTACTGGTGCATTCTCTTCCATTGATAATACTTCAGTGCACACTTTAATGGCTTCACTTACTTGATCCGCCTACATAAATTTCAAATGATTTATAATTCTGCTAAGTGTGAAATTTTAACTAACTTACCCTTAAATGGCACTGACACTGAAATGATTTGGCTTTAATAACATATGGCGCTGCTTCTTTCTCAGTCTTTAACATTTGTTGAACTTTATCTAAACACTTTTCGTACTCCTTTTCGTTCATAAATTCATGAATTGACTTAATCTGCCCTACTACTTTTTTCACTTTTTTATAAAAATTAAAGCATTCTTTCTGATCAGGATCAAGTTTAAGGCATTCACGCACTTCCCTAAAATAAAAGACATGAAAAGATTTTTAGATTTCTAACTTAAAATTAATTTCAATTTTTTTTTACTAACTGAAGTGCATCTTCAGATTCCCCGAGTTGATAGTGAAGTTTACTCAATTTTAAATAAGCTTCTGTGTTATCGTTCCGTAGTTTTGTAGTGGGTTTGATGTCATGAATAGCTTTTGAAATATCACCGATTTGAATGTAACATTCTGCACGCATTTCGTGTAATTTTGCATCCCAGGGGCACGCCTAAAAATGCAAAATTTGTAGATCATAATTGTAAATGAAAGACCATCGCACTAACTTCTAATGCCCTGGATAATACATCGATTGCGCGATAATAGTCACGGTCTTCTATTAACACGTATGCTAATTCAATATCACGTTCTATAGGACCAATTATATTGTAATAATGAATTGCGTCTGAATTTCCGGGATCTCGCCTCAGCTGTATGTAGATTTACTATTATTGCACTTGTTTTTTTTTAGCTTTTCAATTTATATTTTCTTACAACTTGCTCAAAATCAATATGGGCTTCGTTCAATTTTCCTTGCTTAACGTACACCATCCCTCGCTGTATCCTTGCCTGAAAACATGGTATTTTTTTAATCGAGCAACAATGAACTCATTAATCAAAGTGATTTTCCTTACGGCTAAAAAATCTGGTTTCAGTTCCACAACTCTATCTAAATCTGGCAGTGCTGACTTTGACTTTGCAAGTGCTAAAAATGCTGTTGCTCTTCTATAATAACTTATATAATTTGTTGGATCTGCTTCTGTAATCAAAAGTAATTCAGCGTTTAATTAGGAATAACTGATAAAAAGTTTATGAAGAAGAAGAAGAAGAAGAAAGTATATGACCTCGATTTTTATTTCTTTTCTGTCACACTTTTACTGACCTATTGCTGCGTGAAAATGTGTTAATGCGTCTTGAAATTGGCCTCTTGTTAATAGGTCTTTGCCCATTTCTAAATGCCTGTCTATTTCTATGTTCGATATTGAATCCACATCTTCAAATAAAAATTGATTATATATTTTGTATTTTGTTTGTAGTGGATAATAAATAAAGTGTTATACCATCAAAATGAAGTTTGAATGTAAGAAAAACTAGCCATAACGAAGACGCGTAATTGTTCATACTTCCTACAAATCCCATTGACATGTTTTTTGTGATGTTCCAAGTATTTTCATCTAAATTTCATCTCTATGCAATCAGTAGCACACACGAGTAAGCCTAAGTGTCGGCTGCTGGTTAAAAGGCGATCGTGGAATTTTACTATTGGTTGATTAAGAATATAAAGAACGTTAATAGATCGATGTTTTGTCTATATTCTGTGACTTAATTAAATTTTAAATTAATTATTAATTGCAGCTAAACAACAATCATTTTAAATTCGTGCTTTGTGAATAAAAAATTTATTTCTGCGAGGCAGTTTCGAATTCAAAATGGAGAGTGAAGGAGGGCATTCAACTCTAAGGCATATTTACATGGCGGTTATTTAAAAAGTTTTGCTAAATTAAGTAAATTTTATTTCCGTTTCAGAGCTTACTAATACCCCTATTACAACTACGCGTTCAAAATGATGTAATTTAGTGATGCAGTTGGGTGCTGACCCAACCGATGACCCTATGGGCTTTGCCAGTAACGGCAACGTTTGGTCAAATTGTAATAACGGTCCTGTAACTTTTCGCAAAAGAAATGAAAGGATTGATTGGAGAAAGCTTGGTAATGATGACTGTAAAAATTTTAATTTAAAATTTTATTGTGTATAAATTTGCATGACGTAGCTGCTATCGACGTTGAGAGGATCTCTCGTGAATTGGATTTTGACACGCTTCAAGACAATATTGCTAATGTTGCTTTCTGTAATATCGAATGCGAATTGGACCCCAGATGTTCAGATCCGAATTTCACCAAATTATTTCGCTTGGCTCAATTAATCATTGAATATTTACTCGTAACGTTTCAGATTCATAGTTTGTTTTAACAAAAAATGATGACAAATTTGTTCTCCACAGCACTCCCAAGATTATTTATCTCATACTGTTGTAGCTTTGGAAGAGAAATCTCGATATTTAACTTGTGTATGCTTTGATATTAATGATGGTACTTAATATAACATTAATAACGATAATCAAAACATTATTTTAGCAATTGGAAACTGAAAAGAAGAGCAGAGGTTGCAATGAAGAGTTGATCAAAAGTTTGAAAGATGACGTTAAAAAGTACAAAAAATTATTTTGCGTACAAAAAAATTCTACAATGCAGCAGACACCGGCTGAATGTCATGCTGTAATAATTTTATTCTGAACTTGAAGAACGAAATTCATTAAACTTGTAATACATTTTATAGTGCCCTTTTTGTCCAAAGATCTTCCTATCGTCAGATTACCTACAGTTGCATATGAAGCGACGTCATTTAGATTCTTGCCAACCTGATCAACAAAATCAAGTGGCAACAGTCGTTGAAAAGTTGGAAAAGGAAGTATTAGAGCTAAAAGATCAACTTCATTTGACCCAGTGTCAACTGCAAGAAGAACGAAAAACTAAAGTGGTAAATTACAATTTTAAGTGTAAATATAACACAATAATTTCTTCCGATTTTGTAAAAAGGGAGATGACATTCAAGCTTGGAAAGTTCAACAGTTAGAGACTCAAAAGAAAGAAATTGAAGCCATCAGAGATTTGTTTATGAAGGAAATGCATGAATTGAACGAACGCACCACCTTTGCGGAATACTGTGTCAACAATTTACAAAAGGAGTTGCAAGATGGTTCTTTGCTATTTTCCAGTTACTAGTTAACAAATACTAAAATATTTCTTTCAACAAGTAGTCTGCACTTCACCTCCGCCTTCCCCACCCTGTCCAATACCCATAATGCCATCTGCGAAAGATGATAATTGTGATTTAATGAAAGGACAAAAGAAAGAATTCTGTAAACTCCGAAAAAATTTAACGCAACACGTTGAAGACGTTGTTTGTCGCCGGCTTAAAGCCCATGAGGATGTGCTACAAAAGAAAATAAAATGTTTGGCCAAGGAACAGACTCAGGAATTGGAAAAGGTGCGCAAATAAACAAAATATTTACAAAATGGCTAATATATTTCCTCTTTAATAGTTGAACTCACTTGTTCAAGAAAAATTTAGTAAACCAGATAAACCTCAGACAGACACATTACTTCAAGATCTATGCGAAAGAACTAAAGAACAAGAGCGTAAATTAAAACGCCAACAACGGAAACTTGAGGAACTGTTATGCACGGTAAAGAAACAAACACCAGGAAAATAATTTTTTTTACTTCATTGTGAGATGTTTTTAGCAATCGACTCCTAAACCTGAACCAGAACCAGAACCGAAACCATGCGTGACGACCAAGCAACGCAAAGGTACTGTTCCTTATAGTTGAAAGATTTAATTCTAGCCAAAAAAAACATTGCTTTTGCACAGTCCGTAGGTACATATGTCGACCGCACTGCTATCCCTATCACCATTTGCACTGCCGTCCGCTTAAATCCAAGTATATGTTTGGACTTGCAGGTTTCCAGTGCCTCTCAGATTCATAATTAATTCCATTTTTAAAACATTTGTTTCTAGATTCTGATTTAAATTCCAATGACAGTTTGCAATCTCCTTATCGCGGTAGAAATGCTGAAGCTTTGAAAAAGAACCAGTCATTGGTCGAAGGCTTACGTGAAGAATTGTCAGTCATGCTTCAAGAAAAGTTGGATAATATGGGCATAGCAGCTGTGAGTCCTGCTTTATTACATTGTTATTGATGGCAAATTGAATTTTTGAAAATAGATGTGTATTGAATTAAAATTTTTACGCACTTTGGATGTTGTTTATTTATACGTAATTAGAGACAACAAAATGCCCCTTCAAATCAAAAAGAAGTGAAGGGCCATCCCAGATCAAAATCGTGGTCAGGATATCTAACGGACGTGGAGGATGATGAGGAAGACGAGGATGAAGGTTCGGAAAGTGAAGTTTCGGAAATGGTTAGCGTTGAAAAGCCAAATAAACGGCGTCTGAAACGATATCCTTCAATGCCAATTGCGCCTATCACCGCTTCAGAAAATTCTGGAGAGTGGAAAAGGAAAATCCCTAAACGTTCGCGTTTTCTAAGTAACAAAGTAATGAAAATTTATGTAATAAT
Source organism: Pachymerium ferrugineum (assembly GCA_034686365.1). NCBI lineage: Eukaryota > Metazoa > Arthropoda > Chilopoda > Geophilomorpha > Geophilidae > Pachymerium > Pachymerium ferrugineum. The sequence continues at coordinate 97,102 of JAQGAS010000026.1, forward strand.
AACTAACATGCATAACTTTTTCAGGTACTAAAGAATCATTTACCAAATTGGTCACATCAGTTAAGAAGAAATTAAAACCAGCAAAATTTTGGCAGTCTCATTCAACACCTATTAAAAATGAGTATGACCCTTGGATTTTGTACTTAAAATATAATCGATCTGAATCACTTTCATTAAATAAATGATCTCAGTTATTTAATAATTTCCGAAATTTGCTTACGTTTAGAAAAAATGGTGAAACAACTGCACCTGTGATGAAAGAACTGCAAGCAAATGTATCTTCCGTTGATGAGTTGCACCCACTAACAGAGTCTGAAGATTCAGAAGAGGGTGATGATGATGATGATGATGATGATGATGACGCCGACGACGACGACGACGATGATGAAGTAGAGAAAAAAACAGAAGAAAGAATTGATCAAAAACCAGCTTTGAAAACTACAGCGAAAGAAACATTAGATAGAAAACCCAAAGTTGAAAGCAGCTCAGATTGGGAGTCTTCCAGTGAACTAGAAGAAATAACAGAAAAAAATAAGGAAAGATCACCGCAAACTAACGCACGACTTTTTACAATTTTACCACAGAAAGCAAACCAAAGTTCAATGAAACCAATTTCTGAAGCAGCAAGAGCTTTAGAAGCTAAGCTTACAGGGAGTAGAACCAAACCTTTTGGAGGAATTGATATATTTGCTCGAAAAGAAACGGTAATGGGAAAAACCATGAAATGACTCATAAATGTTCATTGTCATGCTAAATCAAAATAAAATTACAGGCTCAAAAACATTCCATATCAACAGAGGACTTTGATTCATCAACCAGTGAGAAAAATGAACAAATGAAAAATAAGAATGTTAGGTATTCGAATAATGCGTTTTTTAAAAAAAATGTATTACAATTTTATTTCTAGACAAGGATCAACAAGAGCTGACAATAATAATGCGTGGGTCGGGAAAGATGCAAATAAGACAGATCCTGCTAAGAAAGCACCTAGAAAGAGTATGTATGATTGGGATAGCGATGAAGACATTAGTGAAATTACATAAAACCGTCCAATTGATACAACGAGTTAGAATATTTATTAATGCAATGTATTTTTCTAAATAATTTATTTGTATTAAAATTTTAACTTTTAAAAAATTAAATTCTCAGCAAAGTAGATATTTTAGTAAATGTTTAATTATATTAAAATCCAATACACTTTTGTAAATAAATTAAAATTGGTTAAGAGTTTTTTTTTTACTCCACCCACTTTGTACATCGTTTACATGATAGATAGCGTGAAGTCTGGATCCATGGTCTCAAACTGTAGAAAAGGTTATAATTTGGTTCTTTTAAAAAGAAAAACTCCTTCTATACAACCCATGATCATTAACTAAAAAAATTGTAAAATCAGCAGCGCCGTATTTCGCTATCATATATTCATATAAAAAATAGAAGCAACAGAAGTGGCAAAAAGTCTACCACCTTTAGTCTGTCAACTTCAAAGCTCTGTACAATCGTAGGGTACCCTACTTTGTACCTGGAGGCTCTGGACTTGGAAGCCGTCCTAAAATGACATTAAAACTTGTTAAAATAAATAACGATTAATTACGGAACTTGTATTTACCAGATGGTTAGGCTGTTCACAGGTATCTTCTCCCGTCAGCATCCAGATGTCAGCCATCTAAAGGTGGTCCAAGGTAAACCATTGATACTTCTGTATTACCATAAACAGCTGACACTGCAGGATACAATCTCTTGTCAGGAAGTCCTCGAAAAGCAACTCCAAGAAATTCGTAATTTCTTTCGAAAGCCAACGTGTTATCATCGCAATCCAAAATGACACGAATCCGTTCACCAAGCTAGAAAAGAAATATGAAGGAGTTTAAATCGAAATTTGCCATATTAGGAAATTAGTTAGCACAAGTTGAAATAACTCTTAAGCAGGTTATCACCAAATCATTTACCACGAGTGCCGTCAATTTATGGTTGAGACGAAATAAAAGGATTTTCACCTGATATTTAGGTGCATTGTTCAGTTGTGGATAATTTCCTTGGCTATCTCCATTATGTAGTAGATGGTTATCCACCAAATTCCAACCCCAACTTTGTTCATCTGCTCCTAAAAGTGCAACATATCCATGACACTGCATCGGCGCTTCTTTCGTTGCGATTCCAATCACAGCCACCGTTCCTAAAGGCCCTTCCCACCAAACTTCCCACGCGTGTCTACCAGTTCTAAAACCGATTTTGCCTCGGGCTGCATCTGTACTTTGTGCTACGGGATTTCTGTGTAACGTAAACCCGTTAGGTTTAATATATATGTTTCGTGAACAATCATTAGGGTTCCATGCATGATAAAATGCCCGTAATTTGGCTTTATATGTGGGTACATTGGCCAAAATGTCTGATTTGAGCGCTTCTTCGGCCAATCTCCGCACACAATGCATTCTCCACACATCATTATTTTCGTCGTTTAGGAATTTATACCAGTTTTTACACACTAACGAACAGTTTCGTAGATCAGGAAGATGTAGGTAAGAAAACATTACTTCTAACACACGATCGGGTAATTTGGCAGCCGCCATATTTGACCACAACACTGACGAGATTACTGAAAATCTCGTTCACCGTCAGATGCCACTTCAATTGGTTCCTGCAGTGATGCTTTCGGTTTCTATTTCATGTTTCGAGTCTCTATCAAAGACTTATTATTTATAGAACACCTTAATTGCAATAAAAATATTCTTACAAATAATTTTATAGAATAAACTGTTCTTTGGAGCATTTGTACAAGGATAACAAAATATATCAAATTTGTAGCGACATCTGGTGATTAAATCTCACACTGCATTTAAATCCCTGTATGCACAATAGTCCGGTCCAATATGTTGCGCATGCGCAAAGTTGGTTCACATGCTATAAATCGACCAATCGTAGTCACTCTCCGCTGACCACCGCCAAGATCGTTTTGGACCCAGAAAATGGTTGGGAAGTGTAGTTATTTTGTCGTCCTCTCAAAACTCAACCAGGACACTTTTCTACGGTTATAAGACAAAAACTGACTGGTGAATGTTTTAATCACGCAGTAGAGTAGACCGATGATCAATTTAGAACCGATTTACACAATTAAACGACTCCTTTTAACGCCTGTGTCGGTCAAGTCGCCATTTTGTGAAGTTTCCATTTAAAAAACGCTGTGTTCGTTTTATCGAAATCTGGTAAATATTTTTCCCCCCATTGATACGGGAAGTATTTGCATCAAGTACTGATAAACACAAATAGTTATTCATTATCAATTCAAGTTGTGTCATTGTAAAATTTCTTCAGCACGACCCAAAATGAATCCGCAAACTACTTTGGCAACGATTTGGGTTGAAAATGAATTAGGTAAGAAAAGAAATTTGTTTCTCAACTTAACCCATTTTCAAAACCCTCTATTAATTATCAATTAAAAATTTCTATTCAAAATATCCAGTCCAAACCTCATAATTTTACTTTAAAACACTCAATCCCCTGCAGTAAGTAGCGAAAGATGGACTGCGATCAACTTCACATTATTTCTATAAATTCTATCAATTTATCTTTATGGCTGACCAATTCATCCGACTGATTTACCAGAGAAGCAAAATAAACCAATGACGACTATTACGATTAACTGAGCCACTAATGATCAGTTTTGTAATTAAACTCACTATCACTAGATGCAAAGCAAGTGTCGATTGATTACTACAATTGATCTGCCTCATTTAAATTGGATTTCTAGATGGTAAAAAACAGGTTTTATGTTGTCATTCAAATGGTACCCAGGGTTTATAGATAGACAAAACGTGACGGCATACTGCTTAAGGATAATAGGAACACATCTGGTGAATAATGAATTAGTTATGTCTGGGCCCATTCATGGTCGCCAATTGGCGGGAAAGAGTAGTTACGTTGGATTGCGAGTATTGAAACGATTTTTTTTTTAATCATTTTCTATAGGGTAAATTTTTTAAACGGATTCAAGCTGTTGACTTTACATTTGCAGATTCTTTAAACGGTTAGGCTAAAACATTTTAAATAATGATGATTTTTTTTTTCTTTCGATAAAAGCATTTCTAAATTATTTAAGGTAACATTTTAGGAATTATTTTTCAACGAGTTGTTGGATCTGGTGTTGATTTTAAGGTAAATGTCTTTGGAATCAGAAGAGGTAATCTTTGGGTTGAGCAGGTGGCAATTTATCGCGAGAAAAAGAAACCGTTGATGGATTAATAAGTCCAGGGTGCAAGTTTGGCTTCGAATCTGTTCGGTGCCTTTTTGGTCGATGTTTTTGGGTAATTTTCAAATGATTTCAGACTGCTTCTTGAAGTTTAAATTTGATTTATTCAAGTGAACGTGCTTTGTTATTGATGGGAAGCGATTGTTGTGTTTAGAATGGTGTTAAATTTATGGGATTAGTAAATTTAAAGCAGGCTTAGAGTACGGGGAAATTCAGGGTTTTTAAGTATTTAAACTGACGTATGCAATTTGGGTTGTTTAGGGTTTGGCCTTTTGTGTAAATAGTTACATTACTTAAAAGTTCAGTTTACTCTTTATTACATCCGGGAGTTGTATAATAATTGTTCAAATCGTTGTTTCTTGAAAGTTTTTAAATTGCAAATTTTTTTGAAAGCAAATCGAACAAAACGTGTTGGAAAGATAAATAAAATGATTTACATGACTATCATTTTATCAATTTCGATTATCTGACGTGAATTTAATATTTTTGCCTTTTTTTTTTATACTGTATTCAGGTTCTAATCATCAGTTAGTTGCCGTTCCTTTAGCAACTACAACCCAAAAGATGTCGCCTTTAAAAACCGAACCAACAATATTACCTAAGACTGTCCACCTAAATTCACCAATGGTAAATATATAAAAGGATTGAACTCAAATGGGAAATTCACCGGTTTATTTTGTAACATTGGATAGATTTTAAGCACTCCACAAAGGTCTATTAATATGCCACAGATTATTGCATCCAGTCCACGCACCCCGCAAACAATATTGTCACCGAATATGGATGCATCTGGAAATTGGCCAAATAAACGGTCACAAGATTACAGCGACTCCGATTTTCCAGAAAGGTTGGTCATAAACTATAATTAAAGATGAGGAAAATGACATGACTTTTTTTTTTATCAGTAAACGGAGTAAAAAAGGAGAGAAAGGGGGTAAGGGTTTACGTCATTTTTCGATGAAAGTTTGCGAGAAAGTTCAGAAAAAAGGAACCACATCTTACAATGAAGTTGCGGATGAATTGGTCGCTGAATTCAGCGATCCCGGCCGGAGTATGTCGCCCACTGAGCAAGTGGGAGACGTACAGGTGAGTTTCATCCATACGAGTAGGTATTGTCGTTGCCCGTGTGATGATTTTTTACAACGTGCAGGCTTATGATCAAAAGAATATTCGAAGACGAGTGTATGATGCTTTGAACGTTCTCATGGCCATGAATATTATATCGAAAGAGAAGAAGGAAATTAAATGGCTTGGTCTACCAACAAATTCAGCGCAGGAATGTCAAAATCTTGAAGCTGAGAAACAAAAAAGGCTTGAACGGATACGAGTGAAAACGCAACAGTTACAGGAGCTTATTTTACAAGTATTAATATTACTAGAATGTAGTATTATAGATTGCTAAAACACGTTTTCTTTATTGCTTTTAGCAAATTGCCTTGAAAAATTTGGTGCAACGAAATAAACAACAAGAAAAGTTGAATGGTGCACCGTCTCAAAACTCTGCCATTAATTTGCCGTTTATTGTTGTTAATACTAATAAGAGAACAGTTATCGACTGTTCAATTTCAAATGATAAGTAAGTTGGTTGTTTAATGCTCGATATTTAGTTTAAAAATATTTTCTTTTAAAGGACTGAGTACCTGTTCACTTTTGATAATACATTTGAAATCCACGATGACATAGAAGTTTTGAAACGTATGGGAATGGCCTTAGGATTAGAAAAGGGCGAGATATCGAAAGAAAATTTGGAGAAAGCCCGCCAAACCGTTCCCAAAGCCCTCGAATCTTATGTGTATCGTGCGTGAAATCATGAATTTAGTATTAAAAGATGTCGGTTTTAAATTGTCCGCATATTTATTATTCTAGCAGAAATGGCCCAAGGTAATCCTTACCAAGGCCAAAGTACGTCCATAACGGCCGGCCCTAGTGGAATCAGAAGCAATAGCAGTTCATTGTTACAAAATTCCGGCATAATGACCCTCAATAAGTAAAATTTCAGGACTTCTGTAGAATGAATGTTTATGTTTCTTGTGGCTTTAAATTTTTCAGATCAAAATCTACGTTACCGTTGGGCAACGGCCAAGAAACGACAGAAAATGAACCCTCACCTCGTGCTCTGTCACGGCAATCGAGCGTCACTTCGTTTTCAGACAATCTTCAGTCGCAACCTGATTCTGAAGAAGATTATTCCGATAGCGATTCAGAACAGTCTGCGATGGAATAAGGCGTTAATGAATTTTGTGGTCTTATTTTTTTAAATTCCTTTTTTGATTTATGTACAATATAAAAGGATTAATTGCTGCTTTTTGTTTCATTATTTTTAATTAATTGGTGTATAGAATTAAAACTAATTGTGAGGGATGCAGTTTTTACGATTTGATTTGGGTTTTTTTAAATACGGAGAATGAATTTTGTTGGAAGAATAAAACTGCAAGTGTTTCCCAAGATGATTTGCAATAGAGAAAAATAATTCTGAAAAGTTAAATAGTTTAGTTTTTATGTTTATAATCTTAAGTTTACTTAAGTGTTCTACCATCTCACAGGGTTTTTCATGAATTTGTGCACTACGCAAGAAAAACACTTCACAACTTGTATATTTAAAAGCAATCACATTTTTGTTTAATGTTATTTAAGTTTATGTTTATATATACACAATTGAAACACTTCGTGGAATATTTTTAAGGAATATATTTTGATGTCAAATCAATTGGAAGTCGATGTAATTGCCGTATTGATTTTATTTTGACAATTTGTATTGTCCTCTTTAATGTTCATTTATTGCAAGCTGACGTTTACACTCATGGATACATTTGGTGTTAATAAAACAAAATAAAACCAATATGGCTAAATCTTAACTGTGAAATTCCAACCCTGGATATGACTAGTCTCAGGTTGCTAGTGCCCTTGTTATAATATTAATATAAAAATACATTTAAAAACACATTTAAAAAAGGTCCTCCATCTATTTTGAGCCGGCTACGTAAAAAAAGTATTGATTTAAAACCTTTACATTTGAGGCGAAAAAACAATTTCTGTGATTTGGATATTTTGTTTCGATTTAGAAAAAAAAATCTACAGTATTTTTAGAAATTTCCAAATGTATTACTTAAATATTTGTAATTTCAAAACACAAAGCCAGTGTATGCCTTTTTAAAAATGAATTTTCTTTTTTTATTTTAAGTTTGGCAGCCGTAATCCTTTTAGTAAATGTAATGAATAGAGATTTTAACAGAAAAATGTCTGCTGTATATTTTTAACAAATTCTCTATTTTACATTTCTGAAAAGGAGGAAGCATGATAAAACAGGATGGCTGCCAATCAAATGAAGTATGTACAGTTATCAATTTGTGTAATTTGAGCATTTTATCAATTTTAAATGTTCAATTTTCCCCCGCTTCAATGTAATTCTGTTTAATATTTTTTTCACTGACTTAAAAAAAGATTATTGGGGGGAAAACATGTTTTTGCCACATTACTGAAAAGTTAAATAAAACGATAAAATTTAATGTGTAGTTTATTACTTAAAACTTAACACGAGATAAAATTCAGTTTTTACAGAATAAAAGAAATCCCGAACAAACTTAAACTTGCAGTTTACAGTAAAGGAAGGAATAAGCATACACAAAATAAGATTGGAATGACTTGAGCAGCATAAAAGAGTCTTTTATTGGAATTACGAATTTGACTAGAAATGGAATATTTTTTGGTATGTCTTTCGGATATTTCTTTTAGTTTGCATAAGTGGAATGTTAAAACCGGAACTGTTTAAAATTTTGTAGATTTAATATTTTTTTCTTGGTCTTGTGTTTATGTAAATGTAAGCAACGATGATTCCCGTAATTAGCAGCAACACCGGTAAACCAACAGTCCAAAATTTTTGTTTCATTTTCCGATTTTCCTGTTTACGTTCACGTTTTTCTCTACTGGTTTCTTTCGTTTTAGCACCTTTCAATTGCCGCATTTTGTGAAACTGAAATGCAGTATTTAAAAATTTATTTAAATATGCTTGCAGTTTACAAGTAAAAATAGCATTGGCTTTTTAATTTATTTATCACCTGAGATTTTGCCCTCTTTAAACTGCTTATGGTTCTAAATGCTGATATGATACGATAAATAAGTTTAATATTTTAAAAGTAACTAACTCAATTTGTGATATATTACCGACGAAAATAGTAAGAATCGATTGAAAGGAGGCAGGTAGTTCTTATTTCTGTAAGAAAAAAGCCACTCTTTCCTTGTAAGTATAATTTAAATTAGCGTACGAAATATCCCAAACAAACCTTTTGCTACGACATCAACCGGAAAGTCAAATCATTACCGGATGTTGAATGTTACTATAGTGACATCATCAATTATTGTAAAGGTCAAAGACCGAAACTACAATACATTACGATTGCAAACAAATCCAATGCAGCATTGTTAAAACTGAGAGACTAAATACACGATCAAACTTTTTTCCTGGTTTTTTTTTTTTAAAAGTGTACGGTGGCTCAGGTGTACGGTGGACCGTTGGTGCACACGTGAAAATTTTTTTATTTCCTAAATGACCGTATTACGAAACATCCAAGTTGACTGATACTAAACTTATTTTTGTTTTTTCCATTTAGAAAACACACATTCGATGCTAATTTCATGCTTGAGAAATGCCGAGTGTTTGCAATTGCTAATGGAGCTTCACTCCGTATCCTTTGTAGCGTCTTGGGTAGCCCCGGTTCACAGAAGTAACAATTTATGCATGTGCCTCTAGAAATTACTTCCACTCTATTCGATTTTACATGATCATTTGATCCGTCATTAGATTGAAATCGTATTGGGGTTCTGTGTTTGGTTTCTTTGCATTTATAATAATTAACTTCAATGTAAAGCATCATGTAAAAACTTTGAGGAATTCTTTCTTTTTTGTTTTATTTTAAACGATTGTAAAGATTAGTCGCAAATTCTTTACCGTAACTTTTTCCTTAGAACGAGGGCATACTGAAGTATATTTCAAGATTTCGTGAGTCCCATTCTTAAGGTATGAATTTTTTAAAATTTGGTAAACATTAGAAAATTCGACTATTTGACAGGTAGAATGTAAAAATTCATATCTTATAAAGTATAATGAGAGGACTCATGAAACTTTAGGGGAATATATAGTTAGGTTTAGAAAAATGTTACAATCCGTTAGGTGCTTTTCTCAATATGTATTTTTTGCCATATAAGAAAATAAAATTTCATATTAAAAAACTTCAATACTTTTAATAATTTTAATCTTATTTTAATTAATAATTTTTTAAAAACTTTTATAAAAACAACAACCGCGGATGGGAAAAGAGCCCATTTATGCTGTAGCATGATGTATACTAGAATTGTTAATACTAGAATTCTAGTCAATACTAGAATTGTCAATTCTAGTATACATCTTTGGTAGCATGATATCACTTCATTTTTCCATTTCAATAAGTGTCACGCTGGAGTCATGACGACAATTACGCGTGTCTTTCGATTCGCACGAGGGCGCTACTATCGAGATCACGTAGCCCGGTTCACAGAAGTAACAAATTTTATTCATGTAGAAATTACGTCCACTCTATTTGATTTTACATGATCATTATACTTTTATTTGATCCGTCATAGAATGAAAACGATATTGGGTTTCTGTGTTTGGTTTCTTTGCATTAATAATTATTAACTTCAATGTAAACATGTTTAAAGCGTCGTGTAAAAACTTGGAGGACTTCTTTTTTTTTGTTTTAAACGATTGCAAAGATTAGTTGCAAATTCTTTACTTTTGATCAGTTCAAACGTAATCAGTAAGCCAGATGCTATGACGGCTCTGAGTAGAAGTATTGAAATACTGGTTCGAGAGTAGGTAGAGAATTCGTGATGGCGTCTTGTTGGTTTGTCCGGTGAACTGAATTTCTTCCGTGAAATTCAGGTTAGTAGCAACAAATAAATACATGTTTCCGAAATAACAATTTTTGCATGTGCCCCTAGAAATTAACTTCTATTAACACTGTTAGATTGATGTTTAATTTTACATAATCATTATACTTTTACTTGATCCTCTTAGAATGAAAACGATATTGATGTTGTGTGTTGGTTTCTCTTCATTAAAAATAGTTAACTTCAACTTACTATTACTTAATTCCCTAGTGAACATGTTTATATCGTCGTGTAAAAACTTAAAGGAATTTCAGTTTAGTTTTCGTAGAAGTAAATAACTTTGATCATTTGATAAGCTCATGTTTCAATTTTTTGGTGTAGTTTTGAATTTCGTTGAGAAAGTTTGACTTTACACGAATCCATTTCCTAAATAAAAAACCGTTGTTTTTTTTATTTGCAGGTTTTTACCAGTATTTTTCCTTCCCGCCTGCAAATTTCAGTGCTTTGATGGTGGTTCAGACATATTTAAATAAAAACCTGCCTTCCAACGCGGGCCAAATCGAAAAGCCCGGTTCGAAAATGATGGCACGAGCTATATTGACATGTCGACAAAACTCGCATCCCTTCCAAGACCGGACTTTGATTCTTGATCAACCAGCTAAAGTTGGCAGATCGGTGGCCAGAGTTAGACCGGCGGCCAGTAACGCAATCTTCGACTGTAAAGTTTTATCTAGAAATCATGCTTTGCTGTGGTATGAAAACGGAAAGGTAAATACATATTTTTAATAACAAATGTAAGTAGTATAAGCAAAAAAAGTTGCTGTGTAATGAACATGACATTATTATGAAGGTCAGCTAAGCCCCTTGTTTTTTTTTTTGCCCCTAATAAAACCGAGTAAGAACCGTAAATTCGAGTGTAGAATTATAATTTACTAGTGGCAAAAATGTCCTTGGCTTTGTTGAGTCTCAAGGATTTTTTTTCTTTTTGATTTTAAACTATTGTAAAGATTAGTCACAAATTCTTTACTTTTGATCAGGTGCCAAATGTCAATACAAAAATTCCTATGACTTGATTGCTTCTATTTTTAAACACTTTTTTTAATTCTCTGCTGCTGAATTTGAAACTTGTATGATATTGACACCGACCATTTTATGGAAACACCCATTTGACATTGAAGGTTTTTCCACTTTTTCTCTTCGTTTAAAAGTATAATTTTTCAGATCGGTCCTGTTTCATTCGCGAAAAAAAAGATAATGAAATTGTTGTTTTTACATTTACAGTTTTATTTACAAGACACGAAGAGTAGCAATGGTACATTTGTCAATAATCAACGTCTCAGTAAAGGTTCGGAAGAAAGTGCTCCACGCGAAGTTTGTTCTGGCGATATCATCCAGTTTGGCGTGGATGTTATGGAAAATTCACGCACTGCCAAAGGTCGGAAAATTATTTTTTTTTGTAAACCTAAGAAATTAAGCCATTTCCTTGTTATCTTCCAAATAGTTACACATGGTTGCATTGTAGCGACTTTGAAGCTTTATTTACCTGATGGAAAGGAAGCGAAAGCTAGGTAAAGATGCTTAAAACTGTATAAGCTTTGAAAGTGTTTAGCAATTGTTCAGGTTAGTAGATGGTAAACCTTAATCTATTTGTGCTAGTCCTTCCACTATGGTCATGTCCCCACTAACCGCCCCGGGTGGCCTACCAACTCAGGAATTATATCAGCTCGCACAATATTTACAAGAAGCACTTCACCGAGAACAACAGTTGGAAAGTAAATTAGCATCTTTACAGAAGTTAGTTTCGAATTCAACTGCGGCTTCCGAAAGTGGTTGGAAAGTAATTTGTAACACTTTGATTTTCCATATTGTTTGTTTTTAATGTTTTTAATAAATTCTTAAGGCTTTAATCGATGAAGACCGATTGCTCACTCGTTTGGAAATTCTCGAAAGTCAGTTGCAGACTTATTCGAAGAATTTTGGTGAAGATAAATTACGAGATGAAGTGTCTAGACTACAAGACGATAAAAATAATTACCAAATTAGTGCCAAGGAATCACTAATGAAAGTTTTACAGGAAAAGTTAGAAACAATGAGGAAATTACAAGACGTAGAAGTGAGTGTTTGATAATGTTTTTTGAAATGTAGTAACTTGAGTTGAATTGTTATAGCACAATTTAGGGAATGCGGAAGATGAGTGTGGTCATCTGCGGGAGGTACACGATAAAACCCAATCTGAAATTCGAGAAATTGCTGAGAAATATAACAAGCAATTACAAGAAATACAACAACTTAATGAGAAATTATTGGTAAAACAGTTGTGTTTGAAAAATATTGACTTGGAGGATTATCGTTTGCTTTCATGCCAGGAAACCCAGGAGAAGCACGCTGAGTCGCTGAAAACGCTAGAAAACGAAAAAGAGGATCTTAAAAATGAGCGCGAACAACTAAAAAAAGAGGAAGAAGCTTTGCAGGCAAAGGTTGTTGAAATTTTGGTGCTTTGTTTTTCTATTTGAGACGTTGCTTGTAAATTCTAGATTGAAGCATTAGAAGCTGATAATAAATTTCTTAAGGATCAATTAATGGAGCTGAAAATAGACGCTGCACGACGGGTAGTAAAGGACGAAGATTCGAAAACGGCGACTGAATTTCAAGGTAAATTTAAATTTAAATTCAATGTTAAAAAATTGTAATTCTTCTGTTGTTGTTTTTTTCTCCGAAGATACTAAATCTCCAGTTAATACTTTGCTCGAAAAAATAGAAAATGAAATGGAAAGTAATTTGTTAGGAGCGTTGAGAGACAGCGAAGATGAAGTCACAATATTAAAAAGTATGAAAACAGGTTAACAGGCATGGTGTATAAATATATATAAATTTTTTATGTACTTGCAGAGCAACTTCAAGTTTCTGAGAAAGAACTGCTGGAGAATAAAGATAAAGTGAACGAGTTAGAGAGTAAGATTTATTTTTTTGAGACTTAACACATTATCGTTAATGAACAATAATGTTTTCTTAACTCAATTCTGTTAATAAGTGGGTATTTGCAAAATATTTTTCTTGTTTGCGTATTTCATAGACCAATTAGAAAATACCTTACTGAATGCTGTTCAGAGCATGAACCAAATTAATCGGTGTGAGGGTGAGTTTTGCTAAAAAAGAAATGAATGCAATTTGCATGAATGGTTGTTTGTATATGGTGTTGTTTTAATTCCAACAAAACACAAACGAATCTAGTGGAAAGAGAGGATTAAGTTCACTGTTATTTCTGTCTTCATAGTAACATTTTATCCAAAGGGAGTCTTTCCAATATAACAATTAACACTCAGTTGTATTCACTTCCATCTTCGCACGGAACATTGCTTCAGCTATAATCTTATCTCAATAATCTGACCTTGCACTTTTTTCTAAGTAATGTTTATAAATGTTGTTTTCTAATTAAACATAATATGCATGCAGTACATTCTTAAAAAAGCTTAATTTGATGTTGTATTATATTTAAATTTTAAGACGGTAAAACTAAAAAAAAAAGTGTTTAAGCTTTTATTGAATTTAGTATAGTTCATTTCTGAGGCTGTCTTCAGGAACTTGTTAAAAGTCCTGTAAATCAGTCGTGTGAATTTCTTGTGGGTACCATGCGTTCATTATTTATTCATTGAACAATATGAGTCGGTTAATGAATTTAACATCGTTTAATTATAATCGCTTGAGCACTTTAAGATGTTGTTTTTGAATCACTATTGGTCATCAATTGGATTACTTATTTTTGCAGTTCAATTGAGAGAGTCACAAACTCTTGACGAAAATAGTATTGCAGTTACAAGACATTTACAAGGTGGGTATTGATTGTTATTCGTCATTCTTGTCGCTTTGTGATTTACGATTTTATTAATTAGATGAAATCTTACGTTTGGAGTCCGAACTCAAACAAGCACAATCAAATGAAAACGAGAAAGCCATGGTTATTTGTAAAAATCAAGAAAATGGCTCAAATACGGGTCACATGAATCACATAGGGGAACCTGAAGCCAACTTAAACAACTCGCTGAAAGCGGAAATTGAAAAGCTGAAAGGTAAGAAGAGATGATTAAATTTCTGGGAGAGATCTCGTAAACTGTTATTTTCACAACATTTAGAAATTTTCATTTGCAATTTGTTTCTTTTTTGTAGTGCACTTGGCATGTGATGTTTGGGTTTTTTTGTGCATGTCTTGACTTGGTGGTTTTTCCTCTTTTTTTTCATGTAGCTCAGATTGATTGTGACAAGTCTCGCAGCCATATTAAAAATTGTTGTATAATCATCCTTAAAGGTGTGTTAGCTGTATGCTTAGGTGCTACTGCTTTAATGCTCAAACTATTCAATTCATTAAATTTCAGAATAAAAGCACTTAGAGAATGCCTACTGCTTGCACTTTTTGTCATGTAAACAAGCCAGTAATAATAGTATTAATACTGTGTTAACAAGTTTAATAATGCTTTCTTGTATTAATTTTGCTTCATTGCTTAATTCATACGTTTTCATTATCTCTGGTATACTAATTTAAACAACTATTATGCCAATCTTTAATATTAAATAGAACTATTAGCTGAGGCGCGTGAAAAGAAGAAAGCCGCGGAAGCTGAAGCAGCAAGAATTAAAAGTAGTAGGAAGTTAGTTTTTGGACTTCAATATTTTGATTGATGGCGATTTTAATTTTTAGTCGATTTGGAAGATTCGTGTAATTTAGCTAAGAAATACGTCGAAGAAATGTTATTAATACGTCAACAACTGCAAGTTGCACAGCAACAATCCAAAGAAAAATCTGATATTGTGGTCAGATTACAAGGTAGCTTTGTGAATAGAAATATTAGACAAGGCATTGAATGTCGTCTAATATTTTTCATCAGATCAACTTGTGAAAGCTGAAGGTGCCACAAAGCAACAAGTAGTCGCTTTGAAAGAGAAGCTAATTGAAGAGCAACAAAAATCTCGTGAACTACTTGAGGAGAGCAACAGCCTACGACGTATGTATTGGGTACTAAATTGTTCGTTCGTATTGTTATTTTATTCCTTTTACTGTTGTAGAACAACTGTCAGATGCGCAACAAAGCAACAAGCAAACCCATAATGAATCTAAGCAAATGAGAGGTAGGCCTAATTAAAATCGAAATTTTATTGTGTTCATTTTACTTGCTGTTTATTTGATTTAGATAAAATAAATGCTTTAATGGAGGAATTAGAAAGGAGACCGAAGACCGAAAGTCAAGTTGGAGATAATAAGAGCTCAGGTTTAAATTTTTTTTTTTTTTTCATCTAAGATATTTAGGTACTTATCATTCACATTACTTATAATCTAATTATTGCAGACGATTATCTTACACTCAAGGAGGACTGTGCTAGTCTGAGGAATCGTTTGTACATTGCTGAAAGCGAAATGCGAAAGTAATATTCTTTGTTTGGTATTAAATGAAACGGAAACTTACCCCCAATATTATTGCACAGAACCCATGGTGAATATGAAAAACTTGAAGTGACCTACAAACAACTTACCGACTATTGCACGAGTCTAGAAAGAACCGTAGAGGTTGAGAAAAATGGTGAAGAACCTGAGGAATTAGCTGGACAGGTAATACTATAAAAGTAATTAGTTTTTTCAAAGTGAAATTGAAAATAATTTTTAGGTTGTTGAGTTACAAAACCAACTTTTGAAGCTGCAATTACAGTACAATGAATGCAACAATGAAAGAGCTCGATTGCAAGAGGCTCTCGATTTAAGGAACGAAGACTACAGTCTGCTGTCGTATCAAACAAGAATGGTAAATAACACACAATCCAGAATTTATATTTTATTGAAAAATTACTTGATCAAACTTAATACTAATAACATTATAAAGTTTATTTTTATTATACTAACAAGCATGAACATCAAATATAAAGGTGACAATTTGCACTAGCATGCTAGCTTTGCTTTTGGTTGCAGTATTGAGAAAATGAATTAGATTCATTTAAAGTAAATTAGATTTTTTTATTTAATTAAGAGTTTTTACTTTGAATGTAATTCGCTCTTTTTTCAGTCTGCTATTGGTAACTTTATTCCTTATACCTGATGCTTTAGAGTGTGGCTAACGGTTTTTTAACTCGTTTTAAAATTTCTATTGCTTTTATTCTTATCTTCATTGTACACAATTCTCTTTCAGATTTGGCGAAATATCTACATTTTGTTAGGCGTAACAAGCGCTTTCATGGTGCTAATGTTAAGCATCTGGTAAAAGCGCAGCAACCACTTTTGTTCAACGATTTTCTTATTCACCACTAACCTTAGCCTACTATTCAAATCATTCTCTAGTTTCTTCTTGTTTATTTTTTTTCAACATAATCCCCACGCAACCTTTGATTTCAGATTTCGGCCTGCTCCGTCATCCCACTAATCTTGTTGATCCTTGGCATCGCGCTAGCATTTTATCCAACCTTGGCTTCCGTTACGGCCACGAATGAAACCCCAAATCCACCATGAGTAGCTACTCGGGCATTTTCTTCAGGACCCATACAACAACTGATGAACCCTTTAAAGTCACGTGTTCGATGACTATATGATATAGTACACCTCTTTTATTTGTAGCCTGTCATCTTTTTTTCGTACTTTTATTTAAAATGTCCATTCAGCTTAATTTCTGATTTCTTCAGAAAAGTCTAAGCCTTGCTCTCTGAAATAATGATCTTTTAAATTGGAAGTTGATGCAAATTAACATTCACTTTTGTTACGGAGCAGGCTAATTCTAAATGCTTTTTTTCGGTTTAATTTATTAATAGCAACTTAACACCTGTAACTTTATTTAACTGATTATAATCTTTTTAAACATCTCTCTTCTTTTTCTTATTTTCCAACAAATCGAATTGTTGCATGAATGCAAAATAGAGTTTAAATTATCAAATATATATATATATGATCCGGAACTCTAACGTGTCCAAAGAGAACTGTCCAAATCGATACTTTACCAATATTTCGGCAACTATCAACTATGAACTACTGCCAGTTTTATGCTTTTACACCATTGGGATTGCAGTATTTAGGTGAATAGATTTGTGATAAGTGGAATTGTTATATGCTGATGCCCCGTTCAAGACAAGCTCGTGTTGAAGTGGAATTTTGAAAACCAATTTGTCAAGAACAGTGAATGGTCGTTTTAGTGATATCAGGAATTGGATTTACTTGATAGCTGATAGGAAATCGATAGAACAGTTAATCTACTGGCAAAGTAAATGAAGAGCGAGGAAGCCAATACCACTGCGTGGGTTTTGAGGCACATTTTAAAATTATCGAATTCAGTTTTTAAGAAGGCAATTGATATTAAATTGAATTACCATATATTCTGGATGACGGATTTTTATTATTACAATTTTAAATTTTTTGTTAGTAGCTAAAGGTAAAATGGTCAGGAATAAAAAATAAACACTTCAAATGGCTATTATAGCGCCAAGAAGAACAAAAGTCTGTCTTCTCGAATAGGGTATTCAATTTTATTTTATATATATGAGTAGAAATCAATTTTTGACATTGACTAAAATCTTTGATCCAATGGATCCATTTAACACAGTGTCTTACTGCCATGAGAAATGCGGACGTGAAATTTACTGTAGAAATTACAAACAATGTTCATACTAATTTCTCACGTGTTGGCAGTAAGTTTTTTTGCGCGGTTTTCTTTTCTTTGGAAAGTCCTGTGTATATAATCCAGAGAGTAACCCATGTTTATACTTTTATTTACGGTGGATTAGTGATAATGTGTAATGCGTGAAGTCTGCTCTAATCAACTGTGGTTTTAGGTATTAATATTTTTAACCATTCTGTAAATTGGAAATATTTTAATGTAATCTCTCATTAACTTATACTTTTGATTGACTAGGTCATTACGTTTATATTATAACCCTAAAAATTGAAATGTGTCAAAATAAGCCGAATACAAACGGCAAGTTTCTTGTTCTTTGAATACTCAACTGTATTTATTATTGACAGCTGTTTTATATGCAATCTTTTTAAAGGTAAATTTGAGTTAAACAAGACCTTGAATTGCTGCACTATTCTAGTCGCTGATTTTTTTTTTTTTTAATTATTCAGCTTACCCCATTGTTTTGGCTTAAAATTTTAAAAATTATGTAGTTTTAAAGTGAAGTACAAGGTATCCATAAATTTATTTTGTTGTCAATGTATTTAGGTGAAATTGGGTGGAAATGTTTAACCTTAAATCCCTCACTTATAATTATTTGTTTTAGATTCATTTTGTGTTGGTATTTGTATATGAGAAAATTAGGTAATGTGATATGGTGAATGTTAATTTAGCTAAGGGGGGAAAAATCTGTTATTTTAATATAAAAGAATTTTATTTTTCAGTTTGTGAATTGGTTTTTGAGCTTGATTTTTTTAATTTCTCAATTTTCTTTACAATGCCACAGTTGCAGGGTGTGTGAGTTGTAAGGTAACTTTGCAGTTGGCTATGAATAAATCTTATGTACAAATCAATCAATGATGTGATTTTGTCATACATACAACCATTATAATTATTGCTTCATTGTGGTCTCCCCAAATATATTTTGCTATATTTTGTACTAGCGAAATTTTCTGTCCATCGCCAAGAGGAATGGAGACGTCAATGTTTTCTTAGGCAAACGTAGTGGAAGAAATTTTCGTAATGAGCAAGATCGTCTGGGGAGCACTCAGTGGAATAAGATTGCTTTAAGATTGTTGATGGAAAGAACTGTGCACGCAACTTCTCTGCATTGTCTCAGAGTTGGGTTTTGTTGATGAAAAAGGTTATCCTTCAGTTCCATTCTTTTATTTTCATGGGTATTTTTATAGATTATATGTGATTAAGTGCTGTGTTTCTGATTGTAAGGTACCAAACGCTAAAGTATGTTTAATGGCTGTTGATAAGAAAATTTTAACCTCCATACAAATTAACGATCGACTGTCGTGCAGAAAGTGCAGTATTTCCTAGAATGGCACACTCGTTTACCTGTCCTATTCTCTTTTTGGTGCCTGACAACCATTTGATAGGCACAATCAATATTTCACCCTGTAATAACTTTTCTACACATTTGGAAAGTTAGATACAAATTTT
Source organism: Pachymerium ferrugineum (assembly GCA_034686365.1). Classification (NCBI taxonomy): domain Eukaryota; kingdom Metazoa; phylum Arthropoda; class Chilopoda; order Geophilomorpha; family Geophilidae; genus Pachymerium; species Pachymerium ferrugineum. The sequence goes on from JAQGAS010000026.1 coordinate 116,299, forward strand.
AAAGCAAAACAGGTTATTGCGCAAATTACAGATAAATTTGGCTTATGTGATTTCATTCTTAAGGAAACGTGGTTAGAATTCAAAATTGGTGAACAGGAAAAAACACCCTTTATTTATTACTTCATACTGACATTCCAGAAAAATTTTGTTACATTGCGGAACGGTGAATAATAGTTTAACCGCTCTAACTGCATATGTACATATCCCATTTTGGATGTCTTATGCCAAGACCAACTTCTGGTTATACAAAAACGAAACTTGTCTAGGTTTCTTATCACATGAAAGATTGTTATTGATAATAAAAATGACAAACCCTGCTTGATATCTTCATTCACAAACATTGCATTGAAGATACGCGTAGATTCGCGAAAATTGCAATGCCTACACGCCCGAATATGGAAACTAAGAATTGGGTCTGTATTTGCCAACTCATTTCACCCCCCAGCGTGGGAGAAATGTCTCGGATTTCTTGCGTCGATGCGCCCTATACATGCTACCGAAATTACTTGCTGACTAATCTGGCGCAGAAATCGGTTAAAAATAACTACCAATACGGCAAAACAAACTTTAACAGACGCCATTTTGACCGTCGTCCATATCATCAGCGTCTTATTTCTTCTCTGTGACCGGAATGATTTTGTTGTGTCAAAGTATTGAAAATTGGTAATTTTCATTTTTATTTATTATTGCTACACGAATTTCTGTTGTATATAATACTACGTTGCTTGTTGCATGCCTTCTTCTGCCTCCCCATGTGGCCGGCATCTAAGGCGTGACATTCCTCAGTTTAGATTTTGGGATGCTGTGCCAGTTCTGATCAAATTCATTTGCATTGAAGAGTTTTTGCCTGTATTAATCAAATGGAATTTTTAATTGAAAAACTAATTAGTAATTATTTTATTTTTACATTAGTATTTTATAAATAATAGCCATAACAAAAGAATATTATGGTTTACGATTTTTTTTTTTTTTATTAAAGTGTTTTCGTGCATCTCAAATTGTTCTACATTCTTCTGACTTGTAATTTATCATAAATACAAGAAGCATCTTGTGGAAAAATATTAAACCCGATTTTGTCATAGAAACTAATACAATAATGGCAAACTGTTAATTATTCCAATTTCATAATTGATGTGCATGTAAAGTGGACATCATACTGGACATTTAAAAAGTATTTTTCACGTTTCAGAAGTATTATGGTTGAGTTACTTCAGTTTGACGTCATAGTTCCTTTATGAAGTTGACAAGCCTGGAGATACAAAATCGTCACTGCTGAAATGCGGAACGAAAATCAAGCTTTTTAAGCTAAATTTTCATCTGTATACTTATAATCGAATTTCCCGCTACAGATTGGAGCGACGTTCGGGTCATGACCGCATTGAAGTGACGTAAACAATCGCAACAATCTGTAAAAGATTAAATACAAAGTTATAGGTATTGTTGACGTCACACTAATTGATCCGATTTAAAAAATGTATAACAACGATCCGGATGCGATGTATGGAGGCGGGGACTACGGGCCCTATTACGAGCAGACTTACGGTTCTGGCGGCACTGCAGAGCCGGAGCCGGACCAGCAAGAAGGAGAAATGGTGGCCACTGAGCGTGAACTGGCCGAAGACGCCCAGTGGAAGCGAATTCAACAGAATACGTTCACTCGCTGGGCAAACGAACACCTGAAAACGGTCAACAAGCACATTGGCAATTTGGAAACCGATTTATCCGATGGGCTACGATTAATCGGCTTAATCGAAGTTCTGAGTGGTAAACGGCTACCAAAACATAACAAGCGACCCACGTTTCGCTCGCAGAAGTTAGAAAATGTTTCTGTAGCGCTGAAATTTCTCGAAGAAGACGAGGGAATACGAATAGTGAATATAGGTGGGTGTAAAACTCGTTATAACGAATATTTTGCATTGCAGCATTCACAATTCGTTATAACCAGGATAAAGGGGGGTTTGTTAGTACAGGTGACTTTTGACTTTCTTTTTATTATTTTAAATTGTCAAAGGAGTCAGTCGTGGCGTCTTTTGTCCCCACCCTTCTTTCTCGTAAATATCGGTGTGTTTGCGTTTAAAAAAAAAAACGGGGTTAAGTTCTAACCCATTTTCATTGATTGGTTCAGTTTTTTCCCCCAATTTCCACATATGGCATAAAATAAAACGAACAGTTCATATAAAAGAGGCCATTGCATAATTGACACACCCCTTTTTTAAAGGTACATCGTAAAATAAAATTTTACGTGAATTTTAACAAGTTGATAAATGCTTTAAAATGCAAACAAAGTGAGTCGTTGAGTAAACACTGTAAGTTTACCAATTTCGTTAATTTTTATTTTAAAATGCTTTATTAGTTGAATAAATAGCCGGCCATTTTAATAATTATATGCATAGCACGCATACTAATATTTATTTACAGGTAAGAAAGTGGCGCCATCTTTATATATGTAATAATTACGGAAATTGACAATATTACTTACACGAGTGAAACTCAATTCATTTATTGATGGAAAATGATAAAAATCTAAAACGGACAAAAAATTTCAAATTACAGTAGATATAATTTCAGGATTGTTAAAAGCTCTTATGATATTAAAAAGTCTCACTGACTTTATATCTACCCGATTAATCTTTCACTTGTAATTAACAGAAGAAAATTTTTTTAAGTTAAACCTAATGTCAGAATGTGGAGTAGGTTGCCCTGTAATATAATTGAGATTAAAACGTGACAACCATTTTAATTAAGCACAAATAAGGCGTCATTATGTAGAAGGTATTTTTTTTTTTCAAAAAAAAATTAGTTAAAATAAATTTGGAAAGATTTTTTTAACAATAAATGATCTTAGATAAGTCATTGCCCCTTTCTTATTGTTAGTTTGATGTAATTGTGTGATATTTTTGGCTGCAACACAGATGTTTGAGCCTTTCATGTTGCCTACAGGTGGCTAGAGATTAATTAAATTCTATGCATTTGATTTTTCTCTCAATGTGAAGTTTGCATTATCTCTCTTGGAATAAATTTTCTTTGAAAGGTTCGGGTCTATAAAATAGGGATAAAATACTTCTTGAAGATAGAACTTCATAGGTGATAGACAACATTTAAACCGGAAGTACAATAACTGTAGAAGGAAATGCTGAAATTTGAAAGTGTAGTTCACAGGAAATAAATGTTTGAATGAAAGGAAATGGCAAAATAACAAGAGAGTTTACGGTGAAAATGTGGAAATGATTGCAAGGGAGGGACATTGTTTTTGTAGTGGGTAAAATGTCTTTTAAAAAAAAAATAATTTAAGTCATAAAAAGCGTGAATCTCATTTTCATTTTTCTTGGGTGCGACCTTTATGTGTAATCATCTCAAGTACTTATAATTATAATAGATGCATTTAATTGATTGTACTTTGATATTTTGACTCATCTGACAAGTTTCAAATCTGGAGTGGCGTTCATTTCTAAAGGTCAAGGAGAGATTCCTTTACTGTATAATACCGACCAAAGTTGAAAATGTCTCCACTTCATGAATCTTAAAAGGAATCTTACGCCTACAGATAAGAAAAATAAATAATGTGCCGTTCCCTAAAAAAAAATGAGGAAAAAAAAACTGTTGGCGGAGGAAGTAAAAGGAAAAAAGATGAAATAAAAAAACAACTTAATTCCGTTACAGTATCTTTGGGAAACACGTTTTTGTACTGAATTTTCCTCACGTAATTTAAAGGTAAACTAAAACTGCATAGCTTTAATATTTTTTCCCGAACCAGCGTCAGTGAACGATAAACAAAGTTAAGATCCAATTCCTTATTTGGAATTGTGTCCTGAAACTTGTTTTGGTGTAGAGAATTGAAATTATTTCTCTGTACTCTGAGAAATGCTATATGAATCATTTTTTTTCTAGATATTTATAACTGATTAGCTTAAAATGAAAAACAAACGTTAACAAAATTAAATATGATGAAGCATTTTTAACAGATTATAATTGAAAAATAATGATTAAAATGGAATGTGATGAGTCGGATGTAAAGTGCAGAGTACAGTGGATATTTATGCAGCTGAATTAGTTCAGAATGAAAGCATGGTCTGTTTATATTCCTGTCACCACTGCAGGAATTAAGGTTCACTTGCAAAAGAGGATTCTATTCGAATTTGTTACAGTAAATAAAAAAAAAATATTCAAAACGCTAGAAAAGTGTTTGAAAATGATGATGACACAATAAGAAAATTGAAGAAAAAAAGTGGCAAGAATGTAGCATAGAATTAAGGTTAATTATAAGTCTGGTAGTTTAATGGTGTTATAATTTTTTAAAGAAATGATCCAGATCATAAAAACCATGTTAATAAATTATTACATGATCAGGCTGATGTTTGTGTCAGTATGTCATGACCATTTATGGAAGTGATTTGAACGTTTACGTCAGGTGAACTTCCCTCTGGTTCATTCCTAGAAGAAAAAAAAATGAAGTCAGGTTTTCAAAGAGGAAATGATGTAACAGTTATTAGAGAAGATTAGAAATAAGAATGATCTCAACTTGGGACTGCAGTCTTACTGCATTATGCTACTTTTTTTTTTTAGGTAGTTTAGGGATCCAGTATTTGGCAGGTTTCCCTCTATTGACTGAATCTTCTATTTTATCATTTTGTTTTTCTGGATTAAAGTTCATTTGAAAAGATGTGGTTATACATTTTAATAGTCTACTTTAAAGTTGTTAGCATGAACTCCATTTAATAAAATTAAAATTTTCCTTCAGAATGCAAATTTAAGTGGAAGCAATATATGGGTTTAATTAAAGTGTTCTGTTTCCTATGTTTGTCGTAAGTTTGAAAATAGGAAATTGTAGGTGAAAGTTACACACCTGGATGAGCTCTTAAGTATTCTTGAATGAATTGAACTTATATTACTAGTGCTGTTGAACCGTAACAGAATTGGGTTAATGACCTTTTTATCTATTTAAATGATTCACTTTTATGTCAGTGTTTTCTCTTACCACTTTTTTTCTTCAACGTTCAAAAAAAAAAAAAATTATAAAACTTTTATTGGCAAGTTGCGAAAAAAAACTTGGAAGTTTCTTGCATATTAAATACTGTATTTCAAAGTTTTCGTGTGCAACCATAATAATAAATTTCTCATTTTTTCTCATTACAGATAGTTCCGATATCGCTGATTGTAAATTGAAACTAATCCTGGGCTTGATATGGACTCTTATCCTGCATTATTCCATCTCTGTCCCCGTTTGGGAAGGTGAAGATGAATTTCAATACGGCGATCAGAAGTCCGTTCCTACGCCTAAGCAAAGATTATTGGGTTGGATTCAAAGTAAAATTCCGGATCTTCCAATCACAAATTTCACCAATGATTGGAATGATGGAAGAGCCGTTGGAGCTTTGGTTGATGCTGTTGCACCAGGTAATTGAATACCAGAATATGAAAAGCTCAGTCAGCACTTTTCTTTCAATTTTCTACAAAAAATATTTTATTTTTGCAGGTTTATGTCCAGATTGGTCGGAATGGGATCCAAACAATGGTCGCTCGAATACTAAAGAGGCAATGGACTTGGCTGATAATTGGCTGGGCATTCCACAGGTTAGTAACGCTTAGTATTATCAATGCTAATAAACGCTCTTATTTATGATGTGTGATAATTGGGCTATGATATAATCGACCAAATTTATAAAAGAGTGACCGACATTGCTGTTTATATAATCTAATACCAGAACTGGTTTATCAAAAATAAAAATATCGATTGTTACGTTTGCACTATGGTTTTATTTTTTTTTCACGTAGCTAAGTAATAGGTAGGTGTAGGTGCTTACTCAGTACATGAAATATGGAAAGGCTAAGGTAATCAACAAGACTATAAAAGTAATTGCACTTAGTTTAAATTTTAATTGTGATGCTGTTGAGAATTGCTTTATTTACACTAAATCCACAACACCAAGCGTGCATTAGGGGCACGTTTAATCGAATTATATTTTACCTCTCAGAGGGATCTGTTTACTTTACTTAATATTGGAGGCCAAAATAAGTTGCCTCTAGTAATGGTGTAAAGGTAGTTGGAGATGAAGTGATTAAATAGCTCTAATGTTTTATAATGAAAGTTTTTAAAGGTTTATTAAGAAATTAAATATTAATTTGCTTTTAGAGCGTGTTTGTGGATTTATGCTTGACTTGGGAATCACCAGGTTCAAGGCCGACTTCTTCTCAGACTTAAAGTTATTTTAAGAATTTGATTTACAACGTCTGGTGGAGATTTTAAAATGGATGATAGCGAATTTTTTTTGTAGTAAATAATATGTTTGTAGACATTGATGTTAAACGCTTAAAATTTCCTTAGACTCTTGATACTTTTCTTTTTTTATTGAAAATTACTATAACTCTTTGATTTTGGAAAGGCTTGGAGTGACGTCTGTCACTCACTTGAGCGGGGTATCAATCAAAAAAGTAATAATAAAAGTTTTTAATGCTTTCAGCTCATCGAACCAGAAGAAATGATTAATCCAAAAGTGGATGAATTGTCTATGATGACGTATCTTTCTCAATATCCAAACGCCAAACTGAAACCTGGTGCACCTCTTCGCCCTCGCACTAATCCGAACAGAGTCAGAGCATACGGACCTGGAATTGAACCAACAGGTAAAGAAGGAAAAAAAACCCAAAAATTGGTCATTATTTTAAACAAAATTGATCTATTTCATTTTTTTCATAGGAGTTGTTGTAGGAGCACCTGCGAATTTCACCGTTGAAACTTTCAGTGCCGGAAAAGGGAATGTTGAAGTTTTTGTTGAAAACCCGCGCGGGCAAAACGAAACGGTAAGTTATTACATTATTTTAACCTGGGTGTAATGAGTCTCTTGGCTTCCTATGTTTTATTTTAAACGTCAAGTTGGATTACACAGTCTAACCTACACCCTGCTGGAACTAACGTAATTAGTCTCTACAATTGGTGTTGTCTTGACATTTGAATAAATTTTCATCACCAATTTATAAATTTACATACACTTATTCTACATAAAGCTATAACTTAGTTACAAAATAATGTTAATATTGACTTACATTTTTAGGTTGACATTAAATTCAACAACGATAGAAACCTGACTTACTCTGTTACTTATCAACCGCAAATGGAGGGCCCTCATAAAGTGACCGTTCGATTTGCAAACAAGGAAATCCCTAAGAGCCCATATCTTGTTACCGTAGAAGGTCATGCTGGTGACCCCAGCAAAGTAACTGCAACGGGACCCGGACTAGAGCCAACTGGGGTTACTATGAGCAGACCCACTTATTTTGACATCCACACGAAAGGTACTAAATACACAATCGATGGAAAGAGAGACTTAAATTATTTTCATTAATTATTTCAGATGCTGGGAGAGGTGTTGTTGAAGTTATCATTCTAGATCCTCAAGGTCATAAAAATACTGTTCCAACAAAAGTTCGTCAGTTGAATACCGATTTGTGGCGCTGTGAATATGTTGCACCCCAAATGGGCCTGCATTCTGTCAACATCTTTTTTGCGGGACAAGCCATTCCAAACTCGCCATTTGGTGTTAAAGTTGCTCCAGGTAGTTAATCTTTTTAAATTACAATTTTTTGGTTTGGGTGCAGTGACTAGTTTTGCTATTCGTAAAGTACGAATGAGTTTTTTTTTTTATTATTAATGCTTACGTCAGAAGAAAAGAGTCCAAGTAAGTCCGAGGTATAGTCAAGTAAATCAGTGAACAGTGAAATAATTAAGAGTTTGATTAGCAGACTTTTTAAGGTATTTATTTACGTAATTCTAGTTTGTGATCCGAGAAAAGTACGAGCAACCGGAAGAGGCCTTCAAGGTACTGGTGTGCGGGTGCGAGATGTTGCCGATTTTCGAGTTTTCACTGAAGGAGCTGGTGAAGGAAATTTGGAAATTAAAGTTGTTGGCCCTGGTGAGTCTAATAAGTGCAACTTTTTCGACTGTGGATTTTATTTTGTTTTTCTATTAGGTGGTCTTCCAGAAAGAGTGGATATGTATAAATCAGATTCAACAACATACGAATGCAAATACCATCCTACGAAAGAAGGTCGATATCTTGTAATCATTACTTACGGTGGACAAGAAACATTGAAAAGTCCGTACGAAGTCAATGTCGGACCTTACAAAGAGTCTAGAATCAGGGCTTATGGTCCTGGTCTCGTGGGTGGTGTCGCTGGATATCCGGCCTTGTTTACCGTAGAAACTAATGGTGAAACTGGAGCTCTTGGTAGGTCTTTTTCTTCATTCTTCATTTTTCAGTCTTAAAAGAATTTTGATTTTTGTTCATCAAATTGTAGGTTTTTCAATTGAGGGTCCTTCCCAAACGAAAATTGAGTGTCATGATAATGGTGATGGTACTGCAGACGTTAGTTACTTTCCCACTGCCCCAGGCGAATACGCCGTCCATATACTATGCAACAACGAAGATATCCCACAATCACCATATATGGCTCAAATTCTGCCCAAGACTGATTACTTTCCAGATAAGGTGGAGGCTTACGGGCCAGGTTTAGAAAAAAGCGGCGTTACTGTCGGTAAACCTGCAGAATTTGTTGTTGACACTCGACGTGCTGGAGGTCACGCACCTTTAGACCTTCAAGTTATGGATGCTGAGTATCATCCTGTTGATTTAAAAGTGCAAGACTTGAAAGATGGAACATTTAAGTGTTCGTACACACCAAAGCGTCCCTTGAAACATACGGTGCAAGCTGCTTTTGGAGGTGTTGCGATTAAAAACAGTCCATTTCGGGTAAGCTTACTAAGACGTATTCAAACTTTCGGTTCCTAATTTTTTTGTGTGTATAGGTTTATATTGCTGAACCTACGAATCCTTCTAAGGTGAAAGTATTTGGCCCTGGTGTTGAGAAAGGTGTAAAGTCCGAGACACCTACTCATTTCAATATTGACTGCCGACAAGCAGGGCCAGGTTTGTCTTTGTTCATTTGTAATCCAATGGATTCTGTATGATTATATGTCTATTGTAGGCGACATTGAAATTAATCTTGTAAATGACAGAGGTCAAGATATACCAGTCCAAATTCAAGACAACGAAGATGGTACTTTTACTGTTGATTACACTGCCCCTACGCCAGGCAACTATAAAGTATTGACAATTTACGGCAATAATGAAAACAAATATTGATCATCCCTTTTGTCTTTGCTAGGTTAATGTTCGTTTTGCTGGAAATGATATTCCCCAAAGCCCGATCAAGGTTGCCGTTCAACCACATATTGACATTACTAAAGTCAAAGTTGATGGATTAGAGCCAAGTAAGTATACCAAAACTTGAACTTATTATTTTGTTACAATTTAAAAATTACTAACATCTTAACGGATTTGAAATAGATTAGAATAGTCTTTTGTATTAACAGTTGAAAAGTTTCAAAACCTGTTTTACACCCTGTTACTGTTACCATTACTACTGTGTGCCTATTGATGAAACTTCTTTATTGACATGTTGTTTGGCATGCTTTGCGGAATTTGGCATGCCAGCTGTTTTTCAACCCAGTGCATGCAACATAAACGAATATATTGAAAACTGATTTTACAATTATCGCAAAAATGCAGCCGCACCGGTCCATTCTATGCAACAATTCAGAGTACTTACAAAAGGCGCGGGTAAAGGTGATGTGTCTGTCACCATAACCAGCCCTTCAGGACGCAAGATGAAAGCTCACATCGTACCAACTTACGAAGGCTATGTGGTTACTTTTACTCCAACCGAACTAGGGGAATATCTTCTTAGTATTTCGTTTGGCGGTGAACCAGTTTCACCAACACCATTTCGCTTTATTTCAACAACAGCAGGAGACAAGGGAAAAGTTCGTGCATACGGCCCAGGATTGTCATCGGGAACTGTTTCTCGTCCTGCTGAATTTACGATCGATACTCGCGAGGCTGGTCAAGGAGGATTAGGTGTTACTGTTGAAGGACCTTGCGAAGCTGCAATCAACTGTAGAGACAATGGAGATGGAACATGTTCTGTTGCCTACTTGCCAACTGAAGGGGGAGCTTACGTGATTAACATTACATTCAACGATCAACACATACCTGGAAGCCCGTATCAAGCGTTTATACAGCCTGCTATTGACGTGAGCAAAGTCAAAGTGATGGGAAATGGAATACAGCCACACGGTATGGATGGTAACCTGATAATACGGGTGTGATTCAAGTTTTATTATTGACACATTATAGAAAGCAGGAATACTTTTTCTTAAAAACTAGGACTTTTTTTTGTAAAATGAAAAGTTGTAATTAAGATGGTTTCATATTTTAGGTGTTTTCCTTGATTCAACTACTGATATGCTTGTTGATGCACGTGCTATCTCCAACCGAGGAGATGGAAGGGTCTTGTGTACCATTACGAACCCATCAGGAGCCAAGACTGATTCTCTCGTTCAGTCATTGAATGATGGCACATACCGTATTAGCTATACACCATTCGAAGAAGGTCGTCACGTTATTGAAATTACTTATGATGGAATACCCGTACCAGGAAGTCCATTCAGTGTTAACGTGCGTAGAGGAAGTGATCCAAGGAAATGCCGTGCCTTTGGACCGGGTTTGGAACGTGGAATTACTGACCAACCGAATCAATTTACAGTCGAAACTCGGTAAGTTAAATGGGCACAATTTACAGATTCCGCGCTAATGTTTTGTTTAACAGTGGCTCTGGAACTGGCGGGCTTGGATTGGCAATCGAAGGTCCGTCCGAGGCTAAAATGACATGTAAAGACAATCGTGATGGAAGCTGTACTGTAGAGTACATCCCAACTGAAGCTGGTGATTATGATATTGCTATTAAATTTGCAGAACAGCATATACCAGGTATTGTGTTTCTTTTAGATTTACAAACAAACCTTACAAATTTTATTTTAAATTAGGGAGCCCCTTTAAAGTGTCTGTAGATTCATTGGTCGATCCGTCCAAAGTTCAGGTATTCGGCCCTGGTGTCGATCCCATGCATTGTCGGGCTAATGTACCAGTTAATTTTAAAATTGATGCGACCAAATCTGGTAAAGCACCATTGGGAGTAGATATAAGAAGCGACAGAGGACCTCTTTCCAAAAAACCTGATGTACGAAATAATGGTGATGGTACTTACGATGTGACTTACACTGCCCCGCCGGAGGGAAGTCGATGCAATGTAAAAGTTACGTGGGATGATAGGGACGTACCAGGAAGGTAAGTTGATTACATCATAACTTTTACAGTCTTATTGACGTGACTTGATTTTGCTTTTCAGTCCCTTCCAGATGAAAGTGAGACCAACTGTTGAGCCGCGTAATGTAAAAGTTCATGGACCAGGTGTGACCAACAAGGGCGTTCCTGCAAGCGTCCCTGTTGATTTTGTAATTGATACTAAAGAAGCTGGTTTTGGAGATTTGGAAGTGTTTGTAACTGTACGTTACGACGTTTAATTCTTTTGAATTTTTTGTTATACTTGACTTAATTTACTAGGGACCCGATGCGTTTCCACGTAGAGTAAAAGTTCAAGACAATGGTGATGGTACTTTTAAAGCAACTTACGTCCCAGACGATACCGGAAAGTATAAGATCAATGTTAAGTATGGAGGGCAGGAAGTTCCCTTCTCACCATTTAACGTGGAAGCACATCCAACTGGTCAAGCAGATAAGTGCAAGATAACAGGTATATTACAAAGTAATTAAAACTGTCTTTTTGACGCATATGTAAAAATTATTTATTGAATAATTAGAGGGAGTTCAATCGCACGTTGCTGTTGGAGAAGAATATTGCATTACGGTAAATGCCAAGAATGCCGGCAAAGGTGCTGTAACATGCCGCGTACGTAGTAACAGCGGACACGATTTGGACATCGACATTGAAGACAACGGAGACGGAACTTTCAGTATTTACTATACAATCAAGGACGTGGGAGAGTACAACATCAATGTGAAATTCGGTGGTCAACCAGTGCCCGAAGGATCCTATAAGATAGTGGTAAGTGACCGTTTTACTTCGTTCCAATGGCAGCGGCATCATACAATTAGAATGTGCTTAATTATTCTGGGTGCGGTTTTTAGTGTTGGTAGTAAATTATGGGCTGAAACGTAAATTAATATCTAGTGTAACATTGTGAAATATTCGATTGATTTCATTAACATTTTAATCCGTATTTATAGTCATTAACATTTGGTTTATTTATTGTGCATGCAACTGATTGAATGAAAAGGGTAACTTGTTACTAAAACTTTAAATCGATTAAGAAAGTAATTTTTTACGCAGTAAAATTGAACTTGACAGTTGACAAGTTTGATTGTGATGATGGGTTGATAACCATGTGGTTTTGTTGACATACGAATATGCGTTACATTTTTAGGTTCCATCTCTTTCTTTTGTTGGCTTATTGCCTAACTGCTGACTGACTAAGGTGGGGTTCATCGTGATCTTAAGTGCTGTTCTTTTTTTTATTAATAATGGGCCGCATTGAAGTTTTTGAATGGAAAATTCCATGCAAAATTTAGATTTTTGGGATAGCGATAAAAACTACCAAGACACAATAAGGAGATGTAAAAATATTTGTGTGTTAAGGCAATATAATAAATTGAAACGTAAGTGACATTGTGTGCTTTGTTAATTAAATGGTTTGGTGATGACTAGATGAGATGGTTCCTGGTTTGTATTCAGTTGTAATTTATAGTCTGTTCGTGCGACTTGTTTGGCGTTCTTTAAGTTAGTGAATGTAAATGCAGTTAAGTCGCTAGTGTTGAAACTTCATCCTGAATTGACATTCAATTTGAGGATAACTTGAAGTTATATTTGGACCTAGCACCATCAAACGCGACTTGCAATTGCCAAAAGTGGAAAAAATTAAGTTTAATGTTGAGGGACTTTTCATTGGTTAGTTTTCTCTGTGTCGTCACTTCCGCCATTTTTCATGACTTTCCAAATTTTTTGGGGGGGTTTAAGTTTGATCTTCTACCAATACTGTACCATAGTGGTAGCCCAACACTAGTTGTTGGCATATTGGCGTGTAAGTATTCCGTTTTTCATTCATTTTCAATCGGTTTTTTTTGTGTTCAATCTAAAGATTGTCAAAAGTAGTCTTACTCACAAATTTGTCAATGAATTTAAGGATAAGCACAAAGAAAAAAAGTGATCGTTAAAAGCAAGAGTACAAGGAATTGAGATAGTTGGAATGCTTCATTCTTTGCCAACACTTTATCACCATTGTGTATTGAGCATTTAGTTTTAGCCTAAACCCATTACTGTTCCATTTGGGACAAATCCAATGTCTGCGGTGACATTTATTGTCCTACTTGGAACCCTTTAAAACATCAAGTTGTGGTTGATCTTTATATCAGTTAAAGTTGACAAAGAAGTGAAGGTGTTGCAAGGAGCAACTGCTAAAAATCACTTTTCATAATTATTATAAACAAGAACTAAATAATATTGATATTTTAAACCCAAGTTTATTTTCCTAGTTGAATAAACATTCCGTTTATTGCTTTATGATTTCTTGCTTATCTAAAGTTATATTTTGTGATTATTGAATAAACGCGCGTCTAATCTATAAATATTCCTAGGTAAGTTTGAATTCGTTTTTCCAATATTTGTTGTTTTTGGTTGCACACATAAACAGTGTATCTATTGCATATGCTATTATTACACTGAAACAAATACAACAGAAGAATGCAAAAATGTGGTGACTGCTGGTTGATTTTCAGCTCATTTCTATTTATGTCACAAGATGGAAGAAAAAACACAACTAAGAATCTCCTAAAGTTGAATTTAGCAAGCAATATATATATTCTTGCGTTCTTTCTAAACTATTTAATTTTTTTTAACTTGCAACTTTGCAAGTCATTGTAGATTCTTATAATTTAAAAAAATTGGCGTCTTTAGTTAAGTGCTTTTAAAACCCGCAGTTTGCACGTAGAAAAAATAAGACGTTTAAAGGAAATTCTGTTTATAAATACAAACTTTTAAAATAGTGTTCTTCCAAATGGTTCAGATTGAAAGAAATAGTTGAAAAGATATTTGTCAGCCGAGGTGACATTGCTGACTAATTTGGAATGTACCATTTTGGATGCTTTGCATGACTTCCTAATCTTGCTGGGTGAATTTCTTCCTTGGCCGCACCTTGCATTCAAGTTTAGAACCTTCAATTGTGATATAGTAGGAATCCTTTTCTAATCATGGACACGACAGGTGCCAAAGAGATTCTAGATGGAGATTATGTAGTGCGAAAACTGACTTTTATGAGTTTAACAGCTTCTGAAAATGCAATTTTCTTGATGAACTAGTTTTCTGATTCTAAGTCTATAAGAGGTTAGGTTCTACTTAGTGATCTGAGAGTATTTCAAGGTCTCTAGTTAGACTGAATAGATTAAGTGAAAGAGTACTTATGTAAAAGAGAAGATTACGTGAAACACGGTTTAATTTTGAACTTGCACCTGTTGTAACTTTTAAAATAGGGCTTTCTCAACCTAGTAGTTTTTCACTTGACATTTAATTTGCTAAACGGGACTGCTAAGTGTGTGAGTGTTGTGTTAAAAGATAAGTCGTTATAAAGAATGTAATAGTTTGATATACAGGGTGTTTACTTTAAAGTGACCACCCTATATAACATCAAAACTATAGATTTGAAGATAATTCGGTTCACATATGTCTATAGGAATGCTTATGGGGGCAATACAAAAAGTGGATCAAACTTGACCTTTGACCGTTTTTTTGGGTCAATGTAAACAGAATTATCCTCATGTCTATAGTTTTGAAGTTATATAGGGTGGTCACTTTAAAGTAAACACCCTGTATATAAAAAAAATGCATTTGGATATACCCTTTTTGTGGCAGTATGCTAACGACCGTAAGTGGAAAAGCTAAATGACAAAGTTTTCTTTTTTATGTTATCAACATTCCACTTGAGGTCAGATTTCATCTTTTTAATGCTAATGAACCGCTTAGAAAAATTCCTTTAAGAGGTTGATTTATATTGCAGTTTATGAATAATCACCACCACTCCTGTGGGTTTCTGTAACTTTTAGGATCGGTCGGACGTGATGTCATGTCCAACAGTGTTACAGTTAACTTGATATTGATTATGTCAACAGTTTTTGGCCGGGCAAAATAATAGATGCCAAATAGTAGACGACAAATGATCTTTTAAAGGGTTTTAAAAAAATTATATTTAGTAGTTTATTTTGTTCTAAGTAAAAGAAGTAAAGTAAATTTAGTTTGTGGTTAACAGTTGTAATTTCCAAGGACAAGTTTAAAGCATTAAATGCTGAGACCGTGAAATTTAACACGAAACGTCGGTGGAAAAAACGAATTAAAAATATAGTTTTTCTTTTAAGAGTGCCTTAAAGTGGAATTAAGACGATAAGACTAGGTTTAAAAGTCTAAGTAATAAAATGTTGCAGCTTTTACTGACGAGGATTTCTATGAAATGCACGGGATTGCGAAGGTTTATGACCCAAGGTCGGTCGCGATCGGGCTCTTTTTTAGACGCATTGTTTTGACCATGAATTATCACAATGCCATGTTTACGTTTGCGTCAGTATGGTGGTTTTAGTTTGTTGTCCATTAACAATCGTTAAAAGTTATAATGACGTGAAAGAAGGAAAGTGGTAACAGACTGTGCATGGATTTGTAGCGGATGGAGAGAATTTTGAAAGGTTTTGAGCTCAAGGACGGAGGAGGCCCAATGAACCAGCCCCGGGGTTCGGTCGACCGCACCCAGCCGCAGACGACGGTCGACCGGCGGACAGAGAGGATTTAAGTTTTTAACAGTTGCCGTTGTAAAAATGCCACGGATATATCGAAAAACAGAGCCCGTTAAACCACCCAAGTTTTCTCATCAAATTGCCTTTGTACGTACTCAAAATGGGCCCATATTTCCTCATGGCTCTGCTCCCAACTTTACATTCAAATGGCCACCGTTTTATGAGGTAAAAATCAACGCACTTTATGTGATGGTTTTGAAGTTTATGATATATATAATTTTAAAACAATTTACAAGACAGGGAACTGTCATTTTTGGTTTTGGATATAACGTGATTTTTAGGTACACGCTTTTTCTGACTTGCGTTTCATGTTTATTAGGGGTTTTTATTTTTTACTTGTTTTTTTTTACTTTAAGGGAAGAAATCGTTTTTAATAATTACCAAAACGATTGAAATTGTTATACGGGAAATACCTGCGGAAATTACTTCACCCTTTTCTATTATAAAATTTTTACGCGTTTAACCATTCCTTTGATTCATTTTCCTGTGACCCATTTGGGATGGGAAATTGAGTAAATTACAGAGTAATTGGAATGCAGCCTATCTCTAGTTTAAAAAAAAAAAGTGACAGTACAATAGAACATATGACGAAACTGTTTGAAAAAATTAAATTTGTAAAACTTATTAAAGCTGAGTTATTAATCTAAATAAAATTGTACATGTGCTTTTCTTATTAGCTGTAAAGAGTCGTCAGTGTCTGAATTTAATGAATTGTGGCGCCATATTTGGTTTTGTTTTCATGCCAAGAAACCCAGACACACCCATTGGCATTTTTTAAAACAGTAGCATATATGGGTGCAATTCAGAACACGGCATTGAAGGAATGTTACTACTAAGGACATTAAATTTAATGAGTTTAGTTTTTATTCTCCCCAAAATAAATTGCACCAGTTAAAAATCACTAGTTCTGTATTTTGTAATGATCAATCTTATTCATTTTTAAAAAAAAACTATTGCAACTTAACCCTTCATGCACAGATAATGATGTTAAAAACTAAGGTCACTAATTATAACTGGAGGCATTTGACATTAAGAGAAATGTGTTTTGAATGCGAATTACTACTTAAACATTTTATAATCCTAAAGCTACGAATTAATTAACTGATTTTGTCCTTTAAGTTTGTGTAAAATAAAAGTTTTCAGTTGAAATGTTGAAAGAAAACTATTTACATTAATGTAATAATGAAACTTCTCAGGTGAGAAGACAAGATGAAAAAGAAGTTCCACTTGGTAGAACCAGCTGTGTTAAGAATTAAATGACTGGTCGTTTTTTGACCTGGAAAAATTTCCTTAGATTCAATTCACATAGAACAAATGAGAATAGTAAAAACTTTTTTCATTTTTAATAGTGTAAAATTATATAAAATATGATGAGAAACGTATAATCAGATTCGAAAACTAGTGCAATAAATTTCTAACCTAAGGAGATTTGTGATCTAGTAATGCGTGGGAACTATTTCTGATTCCTGTATGTCAAAAAAGAACTATAATTTAAATTTGTAGGAGGTTTTTGTTGATTACGTAAGTTGAGAAATTGGAATAGTTTTCTTTCTCCATTTGCCAAAGAAAGTTGAAGATAAAGCTTTTTTTCAAAGGTGAATGGCTTTTGTTAAAAAAATAAAAATACCGTTATGATAAGTGCGAGAGAGGCGAAAGATTAAGTGATATGTCAAAAGGAGTTACATAGATGCTATGCCTAGTAGCTTGTTTAAATTTTTTTTATTTTTTGAAACATTTTCAAATTTTTTTAAAGTTGTTTGCCAAAATGTGACTAATACGTTCGTTTATCACTTGTCCGACATAATGGTGGTTGCATAATTTCAAGTTCATCGGAAATTAGCCGCATTACAAAAATAAATAAAATAAATTTTTTTTTGGTTTTTTTTTTTTTTCAGGCTGGGACCCAAGAAATCAAAAAACACACAACACGAATTGTTGAATCTCATCGTCAATCAACTCTTACAACCAGTACTCAATACCGTCAAGTACAGCTTTCTAGCATCCCGGTACCTACTTCAGGCGGAAAAGTAACAGGTACACATCAGTGTTTGTCAAACCTATTATTATTTTGGTGTAAAAAATTGCGCCATTGAAATTCTTGCCAATTTCGCAAAACTAGATGTTTATAATTTTCGTACAGGATAAAGTGGAATTGTATTCATTAGCTACCGCGCTATTAGGTTATGGGAAACATGTGATGAAAAAAAATCTTAAAATACTTTCCAAGCTGAATCATTTTGTTGTGTTTTTGCCAAATTTTGTTTGGAAATCATCAAAAGTTCTTTGCTTTTTGGTTGCGCTGAACCTTCATCTATTAAAAAAAAGTCTCGTAAATTTTCGCCTACGTTAAATGTAACTGAATTTTGTAAACAGGATGAGATTTAGGAAAAAACACATTTGAATGAATGAGTTTGGTAATTGGATGAAAAACGAAACATACTATAAATCTGAAACCTGATTTTAAAATTATGGATGCATTAATAAGAAAATATGTTCGCCGTGATTTAAAGAAAAAAAAAGCATTTCGGTTTATTCTAGGAGTGTGCGCATAAATGCTCATTCATCGCGCATATAAATTTGATTTAATAACACATGCTGACCAAAAATAAACAGAAAACGTTTTCCACATTTAATTTCAATTTTGATCTGGGCCAGATGCGAACAGATTTTGTTTGAGAGTTCCAGCTATGAGTTTCAGTTAGAAGCTTTCTGCAGCTTCGAGATGGCAACATTACCTGATGAAGATCAGAAAGATTGGTATTATGTATCCCACTGTGCTCTTTGTACGTTCCTTGATAAATCGGAGAGACGTTTACAATATGATTCCAACAGTCACACCTAGGGACTTAATTTTCTACATTTTTCTTTGCAGCTGAAATCAAAATGCCTTCTGGTGACATCGAAAAACCAATCGTTGAAGACAATCGTGATGGTACTGTCAGCATACGATACGATCCCAGAGAAGAAGGGCTACACGAACTGCATGTGAAGTGCAATCATGAACATGTGCAAGGTGCTGATTATTTACTCATTATTCCACATTTGCGAATCTTCTTAGATGAAATTTATTTCAGGAAGTCCATTCAAGTTCCATGTAGACACTGTATCTAGCGGTTACATAACTGCTTATGGACCTGGTCTTACTCACGGCATTTGTGGTGAACCAAGTAACTTCACCATCTCGACTGCAGGAGCAGGCGCTGGGGGTTTGTCTTTGGCAGTTGAGGGCCCCTCTAAAGCTGATATTAAGTGTCATGATAACAAAGACGGTACGGTGAGCGTATCTTATTTGCCAACTGCACCCGGAGAGTATAAGGTCACAGTTAAGTTTGCCGAGAAACATATCAGAGGAAGCCCATACACTGCTAAAGTAACCGGTGAAGGACGAAAGAGAGCTCAGATTTCTGTCGGATCATCTAGTGAAGTGTCGCTTAAAGTGACTGAAAAAGACGTGAAGAATTTGAATGCTTCAATTATAGCTCCATCTGGATTGGAAGAACCATGTTTTGTCAAGAAATTGCCGAATGGACATTTAGGTAACTGAAAGTTTTACTGTATAGGGAATTGTTTTTTATAACATTGAAAATTTGTGTAGGCATTTCGTTTACTCCACGTGAAGTTGGTGAACATCAAGTTAGCGTTAAACGCCAAGGCGATCACATCTCTCACAGCCCTTTCAAAATCATGGTTGGAGAGCAGGAAGTCGGAGATGCCAATAAAGTGAAGGTTCAGTGGATGAATTTGAAAGAAGGAAAAACCCATCAAGAAAACTCCTTTACTATTGACACGAGAGATGCTGGTTATGGAGGCTTGAGCTTGTCAATTGAAGGTCCCAGCAAAGCCGACATCCAATGTAAAGACAATGAGGATGGCACTCTTACTGTCAGCTACAAGCCTACGGAGCCTGGTTATTACATTGTCAATTTGAAATTTGCTGATCACCATGTGATGGGTGTGTTATCGAGTGCTTAAGAGTTTATTTTCAACTTTTATTAAATTTTATCTTTCTTTAGGTTCGCCTTTTACTGTTAAGGTGACTGGTGAAGGATCAAATCGGCAAACTGAGCGTATTAAGCGTCAACGCGACGCTGTTCCAGTGACTGAAGTGGGCAGCCAGTGTCGCCTTTCATTCAAAATGCCCGGTGTGACGCCTTTCGATCTGCGTGCAAGCGTTACCAGCCCGACTGGCGTTACCGAGGACGCTGAAGTGACTGACATCGAAGATTACCTTTACGGCGTTAACTTTGTGCCTAAGGAGTTGGGAGTTCACACAGTTAGCGTCCGATACAAGGAAATACACATCCCTGGTAAGTTTGGCTCTAACAACGTTATCTAGCTCGTCATTTGTCGTAAAGATATCTTAAATTAGAATTGGCCCGCAACATGTCATGATGATTATGTGGGCGAAATCTAAAAATGATAACTGATACCCATACTATTTCTGGTCAATGGCTTCGTGCCAAAAAAAAAAAAATAACATTTTCAAAGCGAGCTCGTTTGGCGCACTTGTACCTTCCTTTCTGTTTTCCCTCTGTTTTGGCGCTCTATTGATTCCTTCCTTATGTCCAAAAAACAAAATCATGTGACTACATTTACTCACATTCAATTGGATGATCCAGGGAGCCCCTTCCAATTCACTGTTGGACCTCTGAGAGATGGTGGAGCTCATCGCGTTCATGCTGGTGGACCCGGGTTGGAACGTGGAGAAGTAAATCAACCATGTAAGTCACTTTGTTTAATTCTGTCTAAAATATACGTTAAGGGTGAAGTTTTGTAGGTCTTTGATCTTTGAACCGTGGGAAGTTATCTTTAGTAATTGGTGGGGTAGTTGTGGGTGTATAAAGAATTTGTTCTCTGATCTAAATTAAGGGTTTTCGTTATTTTTTTTTAGCCGAATTTAATGTTTGGACTCGTGAAGCTGGCGCAGGAAGTTTGGCAATCTCAGTTGAGGGACCTTCAAAAGCTGAGATTGATTTCAAGGACAGGAAAGATGGATCTTGCTACGTGTCGTACATTGTTTCTGAGCCTGGTAAGTTAGTTTTATGTGAATTTTTATACGTGAGTTAAATAATAAATATTATTTATAGGTGAATATCGTGTTGGAATTAAGTTCAACGATCAACACATCCCTGACAGTCCGTACAAGGTTTACGTGACTCCTGACCAGGGAGAGGCTCGTAAAATTGAAGTTGGAATGTTGCCTGAGAATCTTCAAGTGAATAAACCAGCAGCTTTCACCATTCACACCAATCGTGCCAAAGGGCAATTGGACTCTAAAGCTATTGCTCCCTCTGGGGTTGAAGATGATTGCTTCCTTGCCCCCATTGATGAAGGTAAACAAGTTTACTTTCCCTTTTGCTCAGTTCAATCAATTTACTCTTAAAATGCAGAGTCTTGGGCTGTGCGTTTCGTTCCGCGTGAGAATGGCATCCATAATATCCATGTCAAGTTCAATGGAATTCATATTGCCGGAAGTCCATTCAGATTCCGTGTGGGTAAAGATGATGCTGACCCAGCTGCTGTTCATGCCCATGGTGGTGGATTAGAGAGTTTGAAAACAGGTGCATTTTGGTTTTTAAATTTCAATGACTGGGATGATTTGTAACCTGTTTATTTATAGGTCAAAAATCTGATTTCATTGTGGATACATGCAATGCTGGTGCCGGAACTTTGGCAGTGACAATTGACGGTCCTTCCAAAGTCTCTATGGATTGCACTGAAGTGGATGAAGGTTACAAAGTACGCTATACGCCTTTGGTTAAGGGAGATTATTTTATCACCGTTAAGTATAACGGATATCATATTATTGGAAGTCCATTTAAAGTGAAGTGCACTGGTAAGACATTGAAAAATAACATTCCTGCCAAGTTGTTTAAATCTACATTAAATTTTAAGGTGAATCGGTGGCAGAGGCAGGCGCCCAGGAGACTTCGTCTGTTGTTGTAGAAACAGTTCACAAACAATCAAAAGTAAAAGCTGCCACTATAACTCTTCCAAAGTTTAAATCGGACGCTAGTAAAATTACTAGCAAAGGAATGGGCTTGAAAAAGGCGTACTTGCATAAACAAAATCAATTTACCGTCAATGCTCAAAACGCAGGTAATGAATGAGAATTTGATTTTGAATTGTACAATTCATTTAATTTCTGTGCACTTAATTTTTTTTAAAGGTAATAACGTTCTTTATGTTGGTGTAATTGGACCGAAGAACCCAACCGAAGAAGTATTTGTAAAACATGTTGGTCATCATAACTATACTGTTAATTATGTAGTTAAAGACCGTGGTGATCATATATTGGTGGTTAAATGGGGTGATGACAATATCCCTGGAAGTCCATTTAAAGTTGAAGTATTGTAAGAAATCCCATTTTGGAGAATTTTTTCTTCCCTTTTGTCTCATCTGCTTCAAGTTAGATATTAACAAATCCTTCATTTTTTAATCTTTACCTTATATTATTTTTGGTTATGTTTTGCAGTAGATTTAATGTTGAAGGTTGGTGCTAATCATGTTTAATCCCACTTTTTTTGAGGAAATTGTTCATGTCATATTCATATACTTTTCCGGTTAACGGAGTTGCAGTTAAAAATGGTTTGAAAATGTTCCTTGAGTCGAAATTAAAAAGAAATTGCATTTTAAATGTACTTAGGAATTGAATTAGAATTCGGTTTGACGTAGAAACGTTGCAAAATTGTTTAGCAGTGTGTAAATTGTCTTCCGTACTTATAAAAAGCGGTAACAAACTGAGTATTTTGAATCTGTTAAAACTTTGTTTTGACAGAGCGGACGATTTAATTTTTTTTGTAATAAATTTTGATACTCCTTTCGAAGGCTATTAAAAACACTGTACTTATTACCACATGCCTTAACCTGCCAAAAAATATAAAAAATTTAGAATGATTGATTAATGCCATATCAGAATTGTAATGGTAATTAAGGTTATGATGACAGTTATCAGTTGTTAATGTTTATTGGAAGTCTATTTATTCCTGCAGCTGAATTATGGAATTATTGAAAAAAAAAATCTGAAGTAATAAAGGTGGTTGGAATTACTGTTAAAAATGACAAATTGATCCTTTTTTTCGTGAAAATTACATTTACATTACAATAATCAGTTGTGTAGCCAGGGGCTCTCAATGACCCGCTGCAAGTTAAGGGTAGACGTCGGTTCTCAAAGGGTCACCTTTTATACGTTAATTAAGCAATTGATATTTTATTTTACTTTTGACTTTATTTCTGATGAATCTGCGCAAACAAATAATGAGAGAAGATATAGGAAAAAACAAATACTCAGAGAAAAGTTCAAAATGTTTTGTTACACTTACTACATTCGTCTAATTTACGCCGCAAATTAATAAAAAGACAATGTCAAGGCCACAATTGCATTTACCCAAATGCAATACACTGCCGATAGATGCAGCTTGAGTTTTAAATTTACTATAAACCGCATGTTTTGCACAAGTTATTGTAAAAATTGAATGAATGACAGCTTGAAAAACGACAAAGACTACAGTAGCATCAGCAAGACAGCACAAACACTGAACCTTGTACAGGTTTGTAAAGTTTTGCCTTTTTGTTACCCTTTTTGTTCGTATTTTTGTTATCCTTTTTTTTAGTATTTTTGTTATCCTTTTTGTTATCCTTTTTGTTATCCTTTTTGTTATCCTTTTTGTTACCCTTTTTGTTATCCTTTTTGTAACCCTTTTTGTCAGCCCTTTTGTTACCCTTTTTGTCAGCCCTTTTGTTACCCTTTTTGTTAGCCTTTTTGACCCTTTTTATTACTCTTTGTGTTATATAACTCCTTGGTTCATCCTAGGACCCAATATAAAGGACTCGCAACGCAATATAAAACTGTTAGCATGTTGAAGAAAGCCGTGGATTGGTTGAGTATGATCACAATGAGCTTACCGGGTTTCCGTAGTTTTAGTATCACCCACAACCGCTAGTTCTAAACTTTGTCACATATGCCTTTATTGTATAGTATCGAATGTTATACGTTCGTTCGATTTGACAATACTTTGTAGAAGCTGTAACAATGTTCGGAAACAGTACATTGATTGTATAATATGGCTGGCATGGAAGTTTAACTTTTTGGGTTCGAATCACTAACAAATGTAAATTTTAAAGATTCTGCATGACCTCCTTGTAAAATTTCAAGCAGTAAGTGAAAGTACAATCGTTAGGTATAATTTATAACCTTTAAAATTTATTGCAGTTATGATTTACACAACTCCCGTACCTCCGCCAGAAAAACAAGCCATATATGATGGACCGATGCCACCAGCTCTGTATTGGGTACGAGTCGCCAGCTTCATCATTTTGTTTATTTTGGCAAAGATAGTTGCTCATCAACACGACTAGGGCATTTGTATGTGTACGTAAGCTAAAAAAAATTCATTTTTGTGTTTCGGTTAATTCCAACTTTGATTAGAAGGGTTCTAGACGAAGTCAATATCTAAAGATTAAAGATAAGAAACCAAGTATAGAAGGCTCATATTTTTGGTACGCTAAAGACACAAGCTTCATTACAACACTTCAGAGAGTTGAACTAGCGGACAATTTCAAATTACGTTTCGTAAGAAGAGAGAGGTCATGCAGTGGTTAAAAATTGTATAACAAAATGCAAATTTAAAAGCAATCTTTACACTGAAATTAATAAATTGTAAAAATAAGCTTTAACCGCAGTGTTCGAAAAAATGTTAAAAAAAATTCGGTAAACTGTTTAAATTTTACAGCCGTAAAGTCAAATAAAAGAATGTGCAAATATGCACTATAACATCTAAGTCTAGGCGGCGAATCTTATTGAAGATTTTTTTCCCACCAGTATTTCAATGCTAGTGATTGAAAATACAATAATACAACAAAACCAATAAAATGTAATTCGAATATCTTAATAATATGATTAACACCGATACAGGAAAAGTGTTTCTGTGCGTACATCCGCGATGCCGAGGCATAAATTTTCTGCAAAGTAATCCAAATTCATTGAATTATAAAACCCTGGTGAAAGGATTTTAAAAAAGTAAGAATTATAAGTATATATTAATGCCGTACCGTATGTCTATGATCAAAAAGATTCTTGTTGATTAAAATTTTTAGTGTAAAACATTATATACTATCTCTCTCTTATTAAGTAATTTCTAAGTAAGTTTTACCCTTCCCAGAAACTGATCTTATGTTCTAGTGGCATTAACTTTTTACTTATGCCCTTTATGTCATTGCCCACAACTGGCGATTCTCAGTTAGCCATAATTGAATTCTTTAGCTATTCATTTATTCAATATTACTAAGACTTTATTCTTTTTAGGTTCGGGATGGCAATGAATAAACAGTCGATTCTATTATGAAGATATAAATAAACGTCTCTATATAAGATTCCTAACGCTCATCATACCCATCAGAAGCTCATCAGAAACTCATTCAGAAACTATATTGAGGGTGTGCAGCATTGATGTGATACAAACGTCGCCTAAACTGTAAGTATTTTATTATTTCAATATTCTGGGAAAGTTGAATCTAATTTATACGGGTTGAAAATTGTCAAACAGTTCATTAATACTAATTAAGTCAAGTTTTGACGACTGTTGAAAAAAAAGAAAACATTTCTGATAAATGTGAAAACGTCCAGCTGGAAAGTTCGTAACAAATTATGATGTACGTATATAGTATTTATTAGTATGGAGGTGCATTCAATTTCATATCAGAAAACCTTTAGGTAGGAATTACTAGTGACAAAACTTTTCGTTGTTGTCAATAGTTGTACCCTTATAAAATTGCATTAAATACAATGTGCATGAAAAAATGTTGACAAACATTCGATAAACTTTTTAAATTAACAACCGCATAGTGAACAAAAAGATGCAAGTATACTATAATATCTGAATCTTTGACAACGATTCTTATTGAAGTTCTTTTCCCACCACTATTTCAATGCTAGCGATTAAAAATGTGATAACACACCCAATTAAAAACAGTACGAATATTCCAATAATTTGATTACAAGATACAGGAAAAGTGTTTCTCTGCTTACATTCTTGATGCTGAGGTATAAATTTTTTGTAAAGGTATTGCAAGAATCCAAATTCATTGAATAGTATAATCCTGATTAAATAAGATTAAAAATAAAAGTTATTAATGCCGTATATTAACTTGAATAATGGTAATTACTTATGATCAAAAAAGTTCTTGTAGATAAAATTTTTAGAGTAAGACAGTGTTACTTTCTCTCTGGTCACATATTGTGATGCCCAATGAAAACTACAATTTTTATCTGCAAACGATATGACCAGATTTGTGGTTGTAACAAATCCGATTTTTTTGTTATATGCTTCATCAAGTCCTTCCTGAATACTATTTGCTATTCGATACGTTATATTGTTGAATGGTGGATTCTTAAAAAATTGCGGCAATGAGTAACTCGTTTGAATTTGTTTAATTAGGGTACCTACTGTGAAAAGTTCATGACTGATTGTACCTCGCAATACTATTGGCGTGTACTGCTTTCTTGCAACCATTTCCTTTATAGAATCAAAAGGAATTTTAACCTTATGTACAGCTAAGGAAGCAGTTAACAGTGACGTGTAAGTAGCGAGAATCATAATAGAAAAAATCATATATATTTGAAAACAAATTTGGGTGGAGATAATTTTTGTAAAATTTACTTTCCCTGTAAGCAAATTGATTTGTAGTTTAAACTTACCACGTATTTTCACGGTATACCTTGAAAGACAATTGGCCAGCAAAGATAAATATTGTCCAATAAGTTACGAGGGACTTTAGACATCTGAACACCACCCAATAAATAATCTGAGGATGATTTCATGATGCTCAATACGATACAAGTGAAAACTATGGCTAACCATATGTTTGTATTAAACGGATTCGTGAAGAAAGTATAATTCCAATCGTAATTATCTGTTTTACGATAGAGGATCTTAGTTTCCAGATAGTAAATAGCAGGAGACATTTCCACGTAGTCACGTCTTTGCCTATTAACTATCATGGCACCTACCATATCAGCATTCTAAAGGAAATATTTCGTAAAACTCAGTTTGTTTTCTTAAACGCATTTACTTACACCATTGACTAAGTCACCTATGAGTCCAGACCAATTACCCGCCTTGAAGTTGCCAAACACTCGATCTTTTGGCTGAGTTACATCGTAGCTAATATTTTTCAATTTAGTTTAAAACGTATGATGTACACAATGGTATGTTTACCTGACGTTGTAGACTTCACGAAATATTGAGAATAGTTGACCAATATATCCATCCAGTTGCAATGTTAAATTCGTTTTTTTTAATTCTGTACTTGGAGGGATCTGAATAAATTGTAAACATGCGCGAGAATGGGAGACTGTTTTAAATGATTTTTGTAACTTACATGAAAGGCGGTTACTGTAACCCGTTTGTGAATAGTCTTAGGTAGTGTTACGTCTGCCTAGTGAAGTTTTCTAATTTTACACACTAACTTAAATTTGGATTCACGAGGTACTCACAAATTTGCTATATGTTTTATGAGACTCGAATGAAACGGATCTATTAAGGGTAGAGTTCCATTTTTGAATAGGGTTACGAAATTCTAACTGCTAAGTAAATGGCTAGATAGTAATATCTTATATTTTGGTTCATAATTGATGTTTGCTTACTTGCAAAATTCTTACTTGAAAAATAACTAAAACTAAGGAAAGTTCGTGAGTTGATAGGGTTTAAAATAAGAATATATTTTAGAAAGTAAGATACACAGAGTAAATTGAGGAATTACTTGTTAGTATTGGAAATATTTTCAAACCCATGTCCTTATACTGAAAGCTTCAGGCAAATGAATGTTTAGCTATTTCTGCATAAAAAAAAATTACGAACCATAATTTGCTTTAATACATAGTTGACGTCGTACATTTGACCAGTTGAAGAAAGTTCTCTTATGTTGACAGAGTAATAATAGCACTCAGCTCGCGTCTCCTTTTGCAGTAAACAATATTGATTCTGTTTATAAATTGCTGGTTGACGAGCTAATAGATTAGAATCAAACTAAGCGGTCCAAAATGGAGTATAATGCAATTTATTGATCAATAGTTAGATAAACCTAGTGATTAACTGTGCATTGGTTGACAATTCTAAATCCATTTTGGTGCACTGTAAAAGTTTTGTCCCTACACAAGTTTTTCTTTCGATGACGTCAACTTCGTTTTACCTGTGCGGAAGTTGTTCGTAAACGCTTTATAGTTAACATAGCAAATCTATTGGAACTTCAAACCCTAAATTGCCACAAAAACTATAAAAGTCGATACTATGTAATTTCACAAACGGTTCTTTGAACTTGGTGTTTTGCAATTACATATACCGTTAAAAGGTGCTTATGGGTAACTTACAGTTATTGATATTCAATTACATTCATTTTTTATAGCTTCATCGTAATTTGTGCACGAGAGACAATTTAGTGCGGTGTCTTTGGTTATGTCCCCGGAAACTTCCATTCATTAGATTATTATATACAATTATCTCTCCTAAACATATTGTAAGTGCCAATAAAATAGCACTCAGAAATATTAACAAAAGACCAATCGTTTTTTGTGAAGAAACTGGTTTAGGTTGATCTGCATTGGAACATAGCGGTTCTCCTATGTAATACCGACGAGCCAATTGTAATAAAACGCCAACTTCTCCAAACTGGATAATTCTAATGCAAAAGAAGGAAAGCAAAAGGTTAATTTTTGGACCTCGTAGAGTAAGCTAAATTACCGTCTGTTGAAAACTTCTCTATAACGAAATTTTTTTGAATAAGCAATTGAGTCAGTCAAGATGCCAAAATTTTTCGGTGCCAATGCAAAGCTACAATTGTTTGAAAGTGTTTGTATATCTTCAAGTGCGCAGACAAAAGCTGCTTTCTGGGAATAAGCCATGTTGATACCCTCTTCGTTACTTTTGACCATAGACCCTTTATCCTTGTTTTTCAAAATTTTTTCCCATCCACTTTTCCATGGCTCGTGTTCTGTACTCTGAATACGGTAATTGGTTAAAAACAAAGTTAAGCTTGAAGTTGACAGAAATCCTTACCGAAAACTCTTCTTGAACACTTCTTCCTGTAACGATAACTGGAAAGTAATCAGAATAAAAAATCATTTCCTCCAATGATTGAAAAGGAATGGAATATCGCGCTACTGTAAGCATTGCCGTCAACACACTATTATAACTAACCGCCATTAAAAGGGAAAAGATATAATAACAGACGAATACTAGTCTTGAGGAAGAACGATCTCCTGATAAGTTTGCTAAAGTAAAAGAAATTGAGTTCGAATTGCTGATTTTAGAATAAGAAGTTGCTTACCAGTGACTAGGGCTATTGGCCAGATCAACGTTATATTAAGGAACAAATCCAAAATACATTTTGTACGACAGAAGCCACCAGTGAAATACCCATCTTGAATAGTGTTATAATATTGTATAAATATTATTATAAATACGCTGAATGCCAATATGCAACACCAAAGATTCAATTGGAAAGGAAGAAAGTAAAAGTCGAATGCCCAGTCTATTGAATCGAGTTGCCTGTACAGTAGTCGATAAGCTGAACTGTACAATATTGGTGAAAAGTTGACGTAATCTTCTCTTTTTCTAGTTTGAGTTAAACTGGCTCCCAGTTCCACACCCTGATAAAATTACGTATGAAACTATGACGATTCTTTTATTTCGTTACATTTACTTACATCGTTTACCAGATATTTCATCATACCTGTCCATGATTTATTTGGCAGCATTGAACCAAATTGATTATCCGCGATCTTCACGTACTTAAAACTGAAATTTAAATTGTCCGTGATAACTCGGAATTGACTTGTTAATATATGAAATACCTGACGTTCATTAAACTGAACATGATGTCAAAAAAATCGCCAAAGTAACCTCTAAGTATTAAGCGCTCCCCAGGACCGTCTAACTCCATATATGGTGGCAGCTGCAATTATTTTATCATTATTCTGTGTTTTAAAAACAAACGAATGTAGGTTACATGAATGAGTCCTACTCTAATGATGTAGTCTGCGTTAGTTGTTGCATTTTCAATCAAAGCCATTAGCAATAATGGATTCCTTTTTATTGCTTATCGATTTCTGTATTAAGAGTAAATACACCAGTAACTATAAAGGATGATAATTTATGGTTAAGATATTTTCCAAATATAACGTAGTAGTAGTACACGGTACTTCCATTGAAGTTGGAATAGTTTTTAAATTGACCATTTTAGGAATTTTGTGTTTTTTTAAGTAACTTACACTCACGATGTTTAAGTAATGGGGTGTAATGTAGATTTTAACGACGTTGATCAGCATTTTAGGCAGAACTTTCTTCCGAAGCTCTTTAGAAGTGGTGTGTGGGGGTCTTAGGTTACTATAGCAAATTCGCTGTAATAGATTGCCTTAGAGATACGCCATATAGCCTTTATGGCTATAGAAAGCCTTCCATTTTTATTTATTACAGGAAATGTCTAAAAATCCATTTCTAGGTCAGGACAGAAAATTTCTATACAAGCGGGTATTAATTTGTAGTTAATGACCCCTATTCACAAAATAGGTGACTACTACTTCTTTACTCGTAAAATATTATAAAAAAAAGTTACAGTACATTACAATTGATATATCAACCATTTTGTGTCATGCAAATGTTTTCATTATATTATAATATAATCATGTGCAAAACATTTTTCTATTAGTGAATTGACACCATTGCACAGTTATTTCGATAGATAAGTAAACTTATAAATAAGCTTTGCTTTTACCTTTTAAAGTTGAATACAACACCAGTATACTGAATGATGATGATAACAAAATAAGAATATGATCAATATATATAGAAGTAAATACGTCACACTCTTGTTGACAAGAAAATCGCCTTTCCAAAAACTAACTACCCCCTATTAATGGATCCAAAATGAATTAATGATTATTATTTTCTAAACAATTCAAGTTAATGTTAGTCTATTTGATGCATTATAGTGCAGAGTATTTAATTTAATATGCTGTTGAATACATCAAGTGTCCAAATTAAATAATACGCGTGACATTAATTTGGAGGAGGACAATTCTGTATACTATTAATAATCAATTTCTGTAAAGAAGTATAATTATTTAAAAAAAAACAGGTTATGTTTTTCAATGAAGTAGCCCAAACATGTCGAATGTTATTATAAAAGTTATAATTTATTATTTCGTAAAGAATTATTTTTGTTCCAATGGATTTCTGAGAACAAAGTTTTTTTTTCTCAGCTACAGTTAATGAGGACTTTTTAACTAATTTTCGGCTTAAATTTAAAAGCTAACAATTTAGGATTTTATCAAATTTGGCAAAAAAAAAGGTGCCTCATCTACCAAACACAATTTCTACTAATGCGCATAAAACGGCTAAAATTAATCCACCCATGAAAAGTAATAAAGGTCCAATAATAATTTTACACGAAACGGGTGAAAAACCACCTCTATTTGAACATGGAATCCAGTTTGGAAAATATCGAGACGTTAAAACTGGCAAAAGTCCAACTTCTCTTAGTTGAAGTATCCTATATCAAAAAAATTTTATAAATTTATAAATTTATAATAATAATAGTAATGGGTGATCACCTTCTGTTCATTAATGAACTGTAGAGAAATCGCTGTGAGTAAGCTATTGAGGCTGTTGTTGCAATGACGTTGTTTGGTGCGGAAGTAAAACTGCAATTCCCATTAATAGTGAGCGCAACATCTTTTAAACTAGTCATAAATGCTGCTTTTGTGCTATACGCCAAATCAATTCCATTCTGAAAATTTTTTACAATTGATTTTGGGTTCCTTTTTATTAATTCCCAACCTGTTGTCCAGGGCTCGATTTTTGCATTCTAAAATGAGATTGCGCTAATTATCATAATGTTTTGCGTGAAATTATTAGTTATAAGATTTTTTTTAACCTGAAAGTCTTCGTACAACTTAGTACCAGGCATCAGAGCAGGAAAATACTGTTTCTTATCAACTAAGTCTTCTAAAGATTTGAAGGGAATTTCATCTTTTGTAACTGACAGTTGCGATGTCAAGAGACTGGCATAACTGCAAAAGAGGATTAGCGAAAACAAATAGTAGCTGCCTACAACTATTTTCGAAGAACTTGATGATATGTTGTTTCTTCCTGTGTACAGTTTAATTTACTAGTTTATTTAAAAAAATTGAACATGACACACATTACCTTGTAAAACAATCGGCCAACAAAATTCCATACAGTCCAGGGTGAAGAGAAGAGAAGAGTCTGAGCAACAATTGGAAAAAAATAATAGAACCACTGAAGTAATAAATAAGGTTCCAATCCATATGGTTGTGTCAAAAGGTGTCCAGTAGAAATGCGGGACCCATTCCTGGTCTAGTTTGCGGTAGACCAATTTATATGCGTATGTGTAAACGTACGGTGAAAAATTGGCGGACTCTCTTCTTTGCTTCGTAATGGTGACAGCAAATGCCATGTCAGTTATCTACAAAAATGTTTATAAACACAAACAACGGTTTTTTTTATTTATCAGAACATACGTTTTCTAAGAGAAGTTTGACCATTCCAGTCCATGTCTTATTAATGAGTGATCCAAATTGATCGTCGGGTGCTCTTACAAGATGAAAGCTTTAATTGTAAAATTTTAGAATGATTGACATTTTTTTTAACAATAAATTAACAATCCCAATTTACCTAAGGTTTGCAGTTGACATTTTTAAAGCTTCTAAGACTTCTGCGGTATAACCTAGTGGTATAATACCATTAGCCGTCTCCATAATGTGGACTGAAGGAGGGAACTAAAAAAAAAGTTTTTAGAATTCTGAAAATTTCTTACATAAATTATAAGAAACTTGCATTAACTACTGCTACTTTTATTAGATGTGGGAGCGTTTGTGACATAATTCTGCTTGACCGTTGGTAATTTGAAGAAGTAATTACTATAAAGGGAAAGTTACTATTTTGGATAGTGAATTTATTTTAGCTTACCATATTCAAATAAGAAAAACCCTATATAAGGCTTAAAGACCTTCATTCTTTCGTACTATTGAACACAACGTTACTTTTGAAATTATGTAAGAAATGAGTGGACTTGAAAACAATCAATAAGCAATAGAATTTTTATGGTTATAAACTTCCTGAAACAAAGGCTAGTTGTTAAGTAAAAATTGATCTTCAAACGCAATTCAAATAGATATGACCCTCTGAGAATGGCTATACAATTTATGCTTTCAGTAAATAAAATGTACTGTACATGTATTATAGAGAATGTTTTGCTAATTTTGTTTGTATAGTAGTTGAAATATAAGAAACGATTACTGCAATTATTCATCACAAATAATTGTTTAATTTACAAGTTTAAAGAACAAAGCCGCTTGATAACCTGGTGAAGTACGATCAATTATGCAGAAGCATACTGTACGTGTCTGTTTTTCATCTTGGTAAGGGTAGCACCGGCAAGTACTTATAGGGCTACAACACCCGAAATCACATTTAACGTAGAATAAGTCACTTGCAAGACATCTAAAGTAATGATGAAACAGTGTAATTCAAGTGTACTTATAAGCTACAGGAACTAACTCTTTAGGCTCGTCGTCGTCAATTACTAAACCGAAAGGAAACTTAGTCTTGGCCATTATAGTAGCTGAAACCAAAAGAAGGGAAAAGAGTTTAAATAATACAATCTTGTAAAATCGCATTGAAAAATGTTATGTTTTTGAACAGTAACGACTAACTTAATACGGTTATGAAGTTGAATTAATTAATGCGTTATAAAATGTCTCGGAAAATATTTATACAGCTGTTGTTTTGAAAGCTAAAATTATCAATGTGCTTACATCTACAAGTTTAGTGTTAAGTCCTGACATACGCAATGTCTTGTGTGCTATACGGAAGTTGCCAAATGCTTTTTTTTTCATCACAATGCGTGAAATTTTACCGTAGTTTGTTAATACCACAATAATAATAACATAATGCAAAGCAATAAAATTATTTAGATGTTTCTGCATCATTTTTCTGTATTGTGCGATTGTTTTTTTGTTTTGATCATTAGTTCTTACTGGTGAAATGAAAATTTCTTTACTAATAATATTCGAAAAAGATGTCATTTTTTTCAAGTTCTTATTGATGTTCATAACGACGGTGATAAACGAGAGAAAATAAACCATTTCAATTGCTCTTTCTACACGAAAGATGAAAGTGATAACGTAAAAGTAATTACTTTTTAATAACTATATTAAAACTGAAGTTACTGTATCGACCATTTTCTCTGCCTAATTGCATTTGTAAGTCTTCTGCGAATTCACCGAACTGAGCGATGACAAACTCGATGAGAAAGACGATGATAGAAGGGCGTTACGAATCTTAAGGAATAAGTGAAGAACAGTCACGCTCACTTGTCAGTGAAAGCTAAATATAATTTTTTAAATTAGAAAACACAAACACAAATATTACGTGTATGGATAAAAAAAGTAAGTTTATTTTATTGATGCTCAGAACATTTATTATATGAGAAAATTTCATCCACAGTAACTAAATGTTGAAAAAATTGCAAGCGGAAAATTACCCTAATAATACAGAAAACTGTTTATTTCGAAGATTAAATTGAATTCTTGATATCTGTGTAATCAATGTGATATGCGTGTGGTAAATTCATTTAAATAAATTGCAGGACAACAGCATTAATATTAAATGAAGGTAAAATTGTAATTTAGTTTTGATAAAAACAAACAAATGTGAACAAATCTATTTCAGCTGGTTAGGTCACACGGTGTTTTTTTAATAGTGGTAAGTAGGAACTAACAAGAGAGAATACTCTAA
This sequence comes from Pachymerium ferrugineum, assembly GCA_034686365.1. Lineage (NCBI taxonomy): Eukaryota > Metazoa > Arthropoda > Chilopoda > Geophilomorpha > Geophilidae > Pachymerium > Pachymerium ferrugineum. Next base: position 150,857 of record JAQGAS010000026.1, read on the forward strand.
TATTCTTAATAAACACGCCCGTTCAAGATTTACACTTTTTTTTTCTGTTCTATAGGTGCTGGTCATCTGAGTTAAACACCTGAATAGAATGAGTACTCATAACTTACTGCTACATCGAAATTTAACGGCAGGAGTTCTTAGTGTAAGCAGAAATTATTGCCCTAAGTTCTTCATTTTTAATGTGAAAGAAATGATATTTCTTAAAAAAATTAAACTTAAAATTTGAAGTGTACAATTTCTGACTAAAACTTCTTGTAGTGACTAATTCTGACTTTTCATCTAGGTACCTCCAAAAATTGATATACAAAAAGATGCAATAACAGGAGAAGTCAAAGTTACTGGACTTATGGTGACCATTATCGATCTTTTGTCTTATATACTGGGTTTCAAGTAAGTACCAAACATTTGTCATTGAGTAATAATGTGACTTTGCCTCACGAACTAACATTTCCATTCAAAGGTATTCCTTCCTTGATTTTCCTGACGGTGAATTTGGACAACTTCTGCATTGTCTTGTTAATAAAGTAGGTATTCTGATCAACTCGGAATTCAATTTTGTCAATAGGTTCCTTGTTTAAGTCAATACGACAGATATACAGCTACTATAAGGAACAAACTATTTTCAGACGATAGATTTCGAAGGAATTGGCTTTATACCTGATAGTGCTGACCTTGATTATATGGATTATACGTCTTCAGCTTTATTTGATAATTACATGGCAGTTATCTTAAGACAGCCGTCTCGACAAAAGTTTCACCATTTGGATGTATTCGCAAAACCATTTCCGTTAAATCTGTGGCTTTGCATACTACTTGTATGGTTGCTTACTTGCATTTTAACCACTCCTGTTAATTCCGCGTGCCGATTTGTTTGTACTGTTATTATGAAAGCTACTCTACTACGAGGTAATATTTTTGGAAGAAAGATATTCAACATTGATAAGTCTTTTCTTACAGATTTAATGTCATCAAATAATATCAAATCATCTTTAAGGACCATAGTTACAACTTATTTCTTGATGGCCGTTGTTATATTTTCTGTGTACAACAGCTTATTAATGGCATACGTCACTATTGTTGCTAAACAGACGAAGTATGAACGGTTAGAAGACTTGTTGCAAGCTGAATTTCATTTTGGAATAAATAAGGAATCAAATTATTATCCTACTTTTAAAGTAAGATGTTTTAAATAAATGTATTCGAATTAGTATGAATTTTAAACATGTTGCAGGATATGGAATACGAACCCTTTAAATCTTTACGGCGTGAAATTAAGCGTGATACTGAGTCCGATATTAAGAATAATGATGTAGGAATTAAGAGAGCCTTGGTCGAAAAATATGCACTCATTGAAAATTCCTTTGACTCAATGAATTTGATTAAAACAATCTGCGTTTTAGATCTATTGCCAACAAAATATTTCCCATCAGAGTTTAATATAGCTTATCCAAATAATTCTACAGTGAGGGAACCTTTTTCACGAGCGTAAGTTTTATAATCTACATAATAAAGTTGCTCTACTTTGTTGTATTTATAGTCTTTTGAAATTGAGAACAACGGGTGTTTTGAAGAAGGAATTGGACAAGATAGTATCCCTAAATCGGCCAGATTGCATTAAGGACGGCAGTTTTGAACCAATACTTTTAATGCAAGTAGCTGGGCCATTTTTTGTTTTATTTGCTGGCTTAAGTTTAACAAGTATTGTGTTTGGTGCAGAACTTGTTAAGGAAGGAAACTTAGGACAACTTAAGTATCACTCGTTTTAAGTGTTAGTTGAGCCTCTTAAAAGTTTATCATTTCGGTTTAGTAAGTGTATGATTATGAGTTCTTATATGTAGGGTCATTGTTTGTCATTATCGTTATAGTTTTTTATTAATTTTGATAATTTTGATAATAGTTATCAGTAACAAGTCGTTTGTAAAATTACAAACTAATGAATAAAGTTTAAATACATAGATCAAGCAGTTGTATGGGTGGAACCATAGACCTATATAACATATATATATAACATATAACTTATATAGGTCTATGGTGGAACCAACCAGCTAAATCTGTTCAAACTAAGTTTGCAACAGTGGTTAGACCGATGTACCACAAGCTCAGCTATGAATACATTGTCTAGCTACCACGGTGTTATTAAATTTTGATTTAGATAATAAATTTCTAATCTTTAATGTTCTATAAATATTAAATAAAATTTCAAGCAAAAATCAACAAAAACATAATTTTTTTTCTTTCATCTTTATAAATTCACCATTCAATGCAGCATATGAACAAGTTTCGCTTCTCCACGTGGCACGACGTTTACTCTGTGTAACGGGCCCATTTAGCAGGGCATCGCACGCGTTCTGCTTGTGACATCAGATTTTTTGAAGGTCACCAAGAAGCTGAGTTTATGTGCGTTTGAGAGATTAGTAAAGAAAATGTTATAAACGTGTAAAATGATAAAAGTATGAAATAGTTTGAATGTTTATTTTTATTTCAGGTGACGGTTGTTAATATAAATGCAACGGGGTCGGTGAGATAGTAGTTCTTCGCATTGGTTTGGCATCATTTAAATCAATACGGGAGTTTGCTAAAGAGACTATTGAAAAAAGAAGAAAGAATGGACATTTTAGCTCAATTTAATTTATACATTTTTTAAAGTGATTCCGTGGCTGGACTGTGGAAAGGTATATTCTCCCTGTTGTAATCATTCAATTCTTGTAGATCCAAAGAATTTGGCGAGGTACAAGAGAGATGGTCGCTTTATGGCAACGCTTAACAACGGAAATTGAGCACGAATTAAACGCACGTGAGTAACTTTGAAAAAATTATTTTAAACTAAATTCTTTAAACCAAATTCTTTATCAGTGCGAAATGTAACATTTAAGGTGGAATAGTCGGTATTTTTACGGGATTTCGATTTTAAGGGAGAAAAAAATAATCGTTCAAAATTACTGCATGACGAAATTAGTATGAATCTATCGAAATTTGGTGGCACTCGACTGTTTTTTTGTTGATAGGTTAGGTAAGGTTAGGGGCGTATCAATAGTTGACTGTTGATGCGCTTATGGAGCCCTGTATTGCGCCTATGGAGAACGGCGTTTTTCGCAGATAACTTTTTTGTTTATCATTTTCGACGAAAAATTTTTTCGGATTCGTGTTCACCGCCCTTTATTACCCCTAAAATCGAAATCTCGTAAAAATACTGACTAGATTAATAAAAAGTGTAAAGCCATACGGTAGTCTGATTTCAACAGGATAACTGTGTTTTGCACAGTTGTCCTGTACCCAATAGAAACCATACTTAAGGTATAATAACGCATTGAAATAGCACAATTGTGACGTAATATGTGTGTACGGTTCGCAGGTAGTAAAATGAAATACAGAAAAAGTTGAATCTAATTTAAATAAAATTTTTTCATTTTGTAGTTTGTATGTATCTACCTGTTTACCGTACACACACATTGCGTCACAAATTGTGCTATTTCAATGCATTATTGTACCTTAAATACGGTCGCTATTTGGTACAGGATAAGTGTGTTTTGCACAGTTATTCTGTCGAAATCAGACTACCGTACGAAATGTACATTATTCTGCTGAAATCAGACTACCGTACTTGTGTCACAAAACAGGAGTTCGCGCCTTTATTTCGGATTTCGTCACCAGTCAATACAATGAGTGATGATACGTCTCCAGTTGAGTCTGATTCCATACCGAATTATGTACAGTCTGTTTGGGACAAACTTGAAGTAAATTACTGCTAGCATTAACTCTATTTTATTCAATCAGAGTTATTTTTAAATAGGAACTCAACTGTCCCATAATCAGTTCGTTAGAACCGTGGAACGGTGTTGAGGCTCTTTTAAAACCTGGAGACATAAGAGTTAAATTTTTACAATGGGTTTTATCTAGGTATACTGTAACTGCTTCATTTCTAACGCGAAACGCTAACCACTAACTGTTGTTCAATTCTGTTTAAATAACTACTTAAATTACTTATTATTTTAGTCTCGATGAAGGTCTTGCAGATTGTAGCGAAACAACAGGTATGAGAAATGACAACAAAGACTTAAAAATTACAAGTAAACCTGTTGCGTTTTGTATCATTCCTTTAATTTATGCATTACTTTCATAGAAATTTTAAGAACTGTCTCCAAGTTAAAACTGTGTGCTCCCGACGACAATGCATTAATAACGGTAAGTATTTACAAAACTGTCTTTAAACAAGAAACGACAAAGTCAAACAAACATTTTCAGGGCCGAGTGCCAAAACCTCAACAACTGTCGTTTTTGAATTTGTTAATTAATTTGTTACTGGCAAGAAAACGTGTTGATGAAGATAATATACATGATGGCAACGTCTCCGATACATCATCGTAATTAAAAAAAAAGGTAATTTATTAAGGAAAATGACCGATATTTTTGGGAGTTTTAAGGATGTCGAGTGATGCAACATTTGTGACGAGCACGACGTCGTCAGCAGTTCTTACTCGAAATTTTTGTCGGCATTCACAATTCATCGATCACCTTGCTGCTCATCGTTTAATTCAAGTATTTCAAGAAAGAGTTTTGCGAATCCCAAGAGACATAGAATTGGAGTTTGAACAACAAGGAATTACTCAGCCTGGAAATAAGTAAAAATAACTCTTGAAAGTAATTTTATGAATTTATTTTTTGAATTTTTTTGTAGGAAATTGTCAGTGATGTCTCAAGTTGAATTACTGAAAAGTAAACTGAATTCTTTAGAATGGGATTATTTTCATCAAGAAGAATTCCTGGTTAAACGTAATGAGTGTTCTTGGATGGCGTTTGATGAACCCTTGGTTACAGCATCGCTTGATAAATTAACAACTGCTGTTGAAGATATTTTATTAATGGAGGATGAATTCGTTAGTGTGTATACGGATTTTTTTGCATTAGCGTGTCGTAAGAAGTCCCATCAATCAAAAACGAACTCACTTGGAGAAGATATGAGCAAATTATTCGATTTAGTTCAAGAAGTTATGAAAGTACGTTTTCGATATTTTAACTTAAATTTTATTGCTTTAAGGATTATTTCTGCAGTTTTTTTTAGCAGCTAAAGCGTTACGTAAATCTTACGATTCGTTTCAAACATCACTTAAAGACTCAACAACGGATATAACAGACGAAAGTAAAGCTCTTAACTATAATTTTATTAACATTATTTATAATTATTTAATTTAATAGATCTTAGGGTACAAAAATTAACTAATATTGAAGAATGGCTTAGAGTTGTAAGGGAATCTGTGTCTAACGTCAATGCCAAATGTCTTGCGTATAATGTTGCTCGTGGTGTTATGAAAGAATACTTTATCTATTAAATCGCCTTTTATGTAATTGTACATTTTTGTAAATAAAATTTAGTGGTAGTATTAACTTTTAAGTCCTCCATTCATTTATTCACAACTCCAGAGTTACTTCGTCATCAGGGTTATGTTCTGAATGACGTCATTTTTTCGTCACACGGACGTTTCGTTGCCGCCATCTTTGTTTCATTCAACTGCTATGGTTGGAAAAGCTCCGGTGTCTTTTGGATTTTTAAAGAAACAAGATAAAAAATTAACTAACTTACCGTTCGAAGATGAAAAGAACGAGAAAACAGATTTCGTAACCTCAGTTGAAGAAAATAAAATCACTAGGTTAGTTGGTTGTCATCGAAACAAACTTTTAAGTCGTACATAACTCATCAGTGTGCGTTGCAATAATAATAATTCATACTCTCCCACAGTATAGAATTGAAGGAAGAAAATTCAAAATCTGAACTGGTAATACCATTAATCTTGAAAAACAAATGGGGACGTGGTGAAAACACTGTACCGATCAACGAACACGATGACAGCTTAGAAGCAAAAGCAGCACGTGAAATTATTGAAGGTAAATAAAAATAAAACTTAACAATGATTTTCCCTTATTTAACACAAATTTAATTTTAGAAACATTCAAGACTAACGGTCAATTAGATTCAAATTCTAAAAGAGATGAGTTTTCTATACCAATATTTATTCAAAACAAAATCCCAGACGGTTATGAAACAAAAGACAAATTGGATGTTTCTCTACGACCAGATGAGGTAATATACCGTAAAAAAATAAACGTGAGCATGAACCCTTCACATAAAAACGATTTATTTAGGCAACTCTCGAAGATTACGATGATGTTCCAGTTGAACAATACGGATTGGCGATGTTGCGAGGAATGGGTTGGAAACCAGGAACACCTATTGGAAGTACTAATAAACTGTGAGTAAGAACACACTGTTAGGAGTCAGTACGTTGAAATTTTAGAACTTATTTTCAGAATTGCAAAACCACTTGAAGCAGTTATCAGGCCCAGGGGTTTGGGATTAGGTGCCGATGTTACTGCTGCCCATAATTTGGCTAAAACACAACTTGATCAAGAAGATAAAGGATTAGTTAAAGGTGTATGTGTACAAATCCAAAGTGGGTCTCATAAAGGAAAATACGGAAAAATTGAGGGTCAAGATGAGGACACCGCCAGGCTTATGATTGAATTAGCGCTTGGTGGAAAAATTGTGACCGTTACTCAATATTCTGTAATACAAGTTTCTGAATCCGAGTATAAGGACAAGGCAAAAGTGTTAAGTAAGTTAAATTGTTATTTTTAATTACCTTGCTTAAGGTCTTTTTCGTTTTCATTAGATAACGAATCTTACGATAAATACAAAATTAAAACTGAAAATTTTTACCGGGATGAGAGAGAAAATCGTATGCACAAAAAAAGGCGATCAAGAAGTAGAAGCCCAGACAATCATGGAAACAAAAAAGAAACTAAATACGAATCTAGCGATAAGTAAAAGATATAATGTACAAACTTTTCAAAACAATAATGAGTTTCTTTTTATAGCAGTGAAGCAGATTCGGAATCAGAACGAATATGGGTACGTCCTTTTTTAAGAGTACGTTTTATTGATAAGAAATTTAAGCATGGAAAGTATTTTAATACTAAAGTAAGTAACTTAATTATTGTAAATTTTTTTTTATTATACTAAGCGAGATATTTTTTGCAGTTGGTTATTGTTGACGTTGCGAGCGTTGATAGGTGTGTTTGCAAAATGGATGATGGACGAATTTTGGATGGTACTAGAGAGAATCATCATGTAACTTCTTTTTGTAATTCATTTCTGTTTTAGGCATTTGTCAAAAATGGTTGGAAACTATCGTTCCACGATCAAATCCTGCTTACGTGATGGTTATTGAAGGACAATATAATGGAGAGGTAGCAATTACACTGAACGATAATTTTAATGCTAATATTTTTTTTTTGTTGTTTAGTTAGGTGAAATTTTGGATCGTGATAAGTCGAAATGTATAGCATCTGTACAACTTCTGCGAGACCGATTAATCGTACAATTAGAATATGATTCTGTCTGCGAATATGTGGGCGATATAACAGCAGCACAAGATTATTAAAAAAATAATGTATTTATTTCTTGTAATCGTTTACAACATTTTTTATTTGTGAATTACAGACTCAATGACTCCATTCTCTTATCAACTATTGTTTCAAATTTTAAATAAATTTTGTGCCTCAGAAAGTGGCAAAGCCCGTTTAGATATCACAACAGCACGGTTTTAAACGTGCTATTTCATCTTCGCCTTTAATTCATCATCGGCTTTTACAGCGGAATTGTGAATCAGGTGCACTTTAGATTGAAAACTTCATTTCACTATATCAGAAAGTCCCTACCTAAGGGAAAATGAAATTCTGATTTCACGATTCAATAATCATCATTAATGCAACTATTGTTTCAAATTTTAAATAAATTTTGTGCCTCAGAAAGTGGCAAAGCCCGTTTAGATATCACAACAGCACG